>JAGFNK010000069.1:0-157849 GCA_025769875.1 Russula earlei | reverse complement strand
AAGGGTTTGCGAGAGCAGATCCAGCGTTGTGTCGAGCAGCAAAACAATTCACTCGCGCCATATGGGCGCGACCTCAAGAAGGTCCTGGAGCACATCGGAACAATGGAATGGCATGGGCAGAAGCCGCTCGGCCCACTTGGTGTCTACGTGAAAATGAAGGATCGTATATGGGCGGATTTGCTGAGGGTTGTCCTCGGTTCTCATATGTCGTCCTTCGCCGTGACGGACACTAGGGATCTGCCCGTGTTGAAGAAGTTGTTAAGGGAGAGCGGAAAGTGGGTGGATTGTACTTTGTTTCATGCTCTCCTGTTAAGCTTACAAATAATCCCTAGCCCGCATATTGACGTATTCGTATCCGAAGTTGATCTATTTGACTACAAGTCTGGAGAGCCAGCGCTGGACTACCTGACTATCCTTCGTGTACTTGACGTAAGTTCGCCACCCCTCCGTCCACCGTGATTCTCAAAGCAGTCCACTTGAAAGGTGTCCGATGAATTCGTCCTCCGCATACTCATCAATCAAGCGAGGATTGAACGGACTCTCTTAGCCCCGACACGCAGCGCAGCCGACGAGCTACTGAGCGGTGTCAATGGAGGTGGGCTATGCCTGACCGCGGACCGGTGGCGTGTGCAGCGCTGGAGGTTTGTCTCCCCACCCCTTCAATTGGATACCCCGCATGACTTCATCTCATCCCAGCGATGGTGGTGGGCAATCGCAGCCATTGCACGCACTGAAGGCAAACGATCCCCGAAACCTACTTTTCTCCGACAAAAATGCCGAGAGTCAACTTCGGTTTGTTTGTTTCCATCCCCCATTACTCGCATTCTGTTCCCTGTTTATTACTTCCTCCCTCCAGGTACTTTCAGGGGCAGGCTGAGTCCGAGGATGCAAAGTTGCAAACCCTGACCTCCCGGCTCAGTGAATTGCGTGAGCGCTTCATGCAAGCCCAACACGAGATCGAAAGGCCCCAGGTACGGTTCGAAGGAAACCCTTTCTCGTTGATTTGTCTCAAAGTTGTTTTCAGCGTCAATGCCAAAATATCCAACGACAACTGAGTGGCTTGCGGGCTACCCGTGATTCCGTACAGACGGAGGCTAACGATAATGTGCTCGTTGAAACTTCGGGGCTCGACGAAGCGCTGAAGGTGATAGTGTACCCAACTTATCTCATATACCTGACGTCAATTTTATCAGTGTAGGAAATGGTGGCTGAGAAGGAATCCCTCATGGCACAATATACTAGTATTGCCGAGCAAAAGGTAGTCATTGACAAAGTGCAAGAGCCTCTACTCAAAGAGTTGAATGAGGTCAAGAACCAAATCGATGCTTTTGATAATCGGCGACAAGAGGCTCAGGTTCGCAGGCGCTCGCTGCTCACCGCATCAAGGCTGATCACCCTTCTGTTCCAGGCACGAGTTACGCAAGCTGCTGAACAGCGACTGGCAGGGCAGAATGAACAGCAGCACTGGGCGAAAAAACTTCTTGATGAAGAAAAGAAGATCCGGGAAGCAAAGGAGCAGTTGGATATCGTCCAACGCGAGTTTGAGGCGAGTTTGAGAATACACCTTATTTCGCATCCTTTGACAGCCTTTGGCCTCTCAGGAGTGGACAAGAGAAGCAGAGAAGTACTGCGCTCGCGTTCCTAATCCTAGGAAGGTCCAAACCGTTCAGCGCAACCTGGATTCTGTGCAGGCTGCCTTAAAGGAGCGCGAGAAGCGGTGTGTGATGTTTCTGTACTCGGGCCGCTTCGTGGCCATTCACAAATGAACAGACAAGGCGCATCAGTAGAAGAGATGGCGGTTGAGGTTAACAAGGCGCGAGCTGCGCTCGAGACGGCGCAGAGAGATCTGAAAAGCATGGCGTCGTTGAACAGGGTTAGCGCGTTACCCTCTCGCGCCATCGTTCCCTGTTGACCACGTACCTGGACCCGGACGTAGGCTCTCAAGCAATCCCTTCGCCTCCGCTTGGAGAAATGGCATGACTTCCGACGCCATATCGCATTCCGTTGCAAGGTCGTGTTTCAGTACCATCTTTCGAACCGTGGTTATTTTGGCAAGGTTCTCTTCAATCATCACGACGGAACTTTGCAACTGAAGGTGCGGTGACCTCCGCGCTCTTCGGACCGACCACCAACTCACCGGTACCTACACAGGTCCAAACTGATGATCAAAACAGTGCCCAAAGCGGCGGGAATCGCGACAAGGACCCGCGTTCGCTCAGTGGTGGGGAGAAGTCGTTTGCAACCATTTGCTTGCTCCTTGCTATGTGGGAGTCGATTGGAAGCCCTATTCGCTGCCTTGGTACGCTCCCGTGACCGCCTTGAGAGAATCGTGAACTTACGGGGAAATCAGACGAGTTCGACGTGTTTATGGATGCGGTCAATCGCCGCATCAGCATGAAGATGATGGTACGGGATGTTCACAATTCAATTTGACTAGGGAACCGCACCCAACCATATACCCTTTCAGATCGACACAGCCAACTCGTCCGACGGAAAGCAATATATACTCATCACCCCGCAAAATATGCAAAACATCCACGTCGGCCCCACCGTACGCGTTCATCGCATGTCAGATCCGGAACGCGGCCAGGGTACGTTGGCGGGGGGCACCTCTGTAGCATAGTCCATACAGGCACCGCACGATCGATGCACCGGGCCTAGATATCATTCTCACATCCACATGTGGGCATATTATTATAATAGCTACATCTTCACCGTAATCCGATCCTCGTCGGCGCCTATGCTCCAGTCACTTCCCTGACCCTTCATGATCGCGTAAACGACGTTCTCGTAAAGCAGCACAACTGTAAGCCGTCCTGTGCCTTAAGTGGTGTGTGCCTGCGCGGTTGAACCCATCAAGCCTTCTCTGGCTTCACGTATCTCTCTTCTCTGCGCTTGCTCAGGCATCAGGGGCAGAGAGCCCGTCGTGCAGCAGAAGGTTCAGTTGCCGTTGTCGTTGTGATCTGCGACGGCTGCCGTACCAACGTCACCCGGAGTGCGCCTTGACCTTATGGGTCGCGCCCGCATTCCCACACACCAGAAACAGAGAAACGGGCCCCCACATGGTCGGGCCCGACACTTTTAATCCCATGCTGCAGTACAGCACCAAAAGGCGCGGCAACGGCGACACATTCCTCTATTTTTAGCCGATCGGTGTGAGGTTGCGGATACGCCCCCTCCCCCCACGTGAGGCGGAGAGAGCTCGGTACGACCCAACCTAGCCCCCTACTTGTCTGCTTACGTTGCCGCGGATTGAGTTGTCGCTTGTCGGCTATGTTATACAACGGTGCAGGCGTACATTGTATTAATACGCCGTAAGGAGACACCCCCATCCAAACATACAAAGGTTTCAGATTGACTGAACGTCAATGCAACACCGCCCAGTTTCTCGCATAGATACACAGCAGATTGCGGGGAGCTCGGCGTTGCGGAGCGATACGTGTTGTGTCGTTGATGCCATCGAAGACGTAGAGCTGGTGAAAATGCTATCCCATCTGTTCTCCAACGTGACTTACGTCAAGTCGGCATCGTCAACTAGCCGCTCGTCCTGGGCCGAGTAGACTCTCGCCGTTGTCCTTGAACTTCCTAAGTTCTGCTTTCCACGGCTCCCACGCGGTCCCGTATTTTCTAAGGAGCCGAGTGAGCTCCTCGCGCTGTTCCTTCTACAGGCACCAGGGGGGGAAGGAATGTCAGAATGTTTTGCCTATCGCATCGTGCTAGAAGTTGGGGGGAAAGAATGGGGAACGCTCACAAGGTTCAGGGGCTCCTCGCCACCATACACATCAGAAAAAACTTCCTTGAGCTCATGGCGCTTCAAGCTCTCGGCATGCTTGAACGCGCGCATGACGTCCTTCTTAAGCGATTCCTTCAGCTCATCTTCCTCCGAATCGGACCACCACCCGCGTTTCTGGAGGAAGAGCTTGTAACGAGAAATGGGGTTATCGATGCGCTTACGGTCTTCGACTTCCTGACGAGGGCGGTATGCAAACGAGTCGTCCGACGTGGAATGATGACCGACGCTGTATGTCCCAAACCAAAATTCGACATTGGTCGTGCGCGCGATGAAGGCATGGAAGACGGTACCGATATGTCATGGCTTCAATAAGCACGCCTCTACCACCCTCAACACACCTGCGACGCGCATCTCGCGTCGCGTTCAGCACGGCCAGCACATCATTTCCATCAACACGGATGGTATCAATACCATAGCCAGCACCTCGTGCTGCTATGCCATCGCCAAAATACTGCTCCGAGGACGGCGTGGAGATGGCAAACCCGTTATTTCGAGCGATGAAGAGCGTGGGGGAGGGAATAGTCGAGGCAAACAGCATTCCCGCGTGGAAATCACCCTCAGAGGCCGCCCCTTCGCCAAAATAAACAGCTGCACAGTTTTTACCCCGCCGTGCAGGATCCCTTCGGAGAGCATATGCAACCCCTGCGGCTTGTGGAATCTGTGTGGCTAATGGGGATGAAATTGTGTGGAAGTGGTATCCGGGAGAACCCCAGTGCTGCGGATAATTCGGATCAGAGGGTAATCAAAAAGGCGAAGACATGTACCACTGGCATCTGCCGCCCCTTGGTTGACAAATCTTGTTCATTTCCAAAGCACTGAGCCATGGCAGCGTCGATGCCCCATCCGCGCCATAGTAGAACACCTAACTCGCGATATTGGCCTGCTTGAGAGTTAGTACCGTGACGTAAGTATGCGGAGTTAAGCTTTCTCGGCTTACCAAGTACTCTGTCCCAAACAGCATGCAATCGATGAAAGAAGGTCTAGATAGAACAACGTACTCGTCGTCAGGAAGGAGTGCTGCTGCAGTACCAACTATTGTTGCTTCTTCGCCGTACTGACACAACGTAAGTTACTATTCATAGAGATGAGAAGACCTCGCGCACAGCAGTCATCTAACTTGGAAGTTAGTTAATGAACCAGATACGTGACGCTTGGGAAAATGCGTACATAGAAAGATATCTTTCCCTGACGCTGGATGTTATAAAGTAGGTTGTCCATGATGGGAAGAAGAACCATGTTCCTGTATCTGTGAATGTTTCAGACATCTTTCTTTGGGACAAGGAATAGCACGGACATTCTCCGCGCCAACTGTTCGTCGAGCTGGAATGGGAGTAAGTACCCATCAAAAGGAGCCCTGAGCTCGCACCTCTGGTAGTTCAGCACCCTCGATGACATCCCCAACACCATCTATGATCCGGTACGTGGGCAGCTGCTTTCCATGCGTGGAAACTGTGTTGAAGAAATAGGGCTTTGGCGTGATAAGCGACTGTGAGGTTGGCAGTAGACCGTGTGCCTCAGGAACAGAAAGAGAGGCCGTAGTAGAGAAGCATTTACGGGATATAGGCGAGAAAGTGGTGAGAGAACGGGTCCAGAACGTCCGGTACATCTAGAAAGTCAGGAGAGACCGTGTAGCTCGGCGAGCTCGGGGGCCGGGGAGTGACGGAATTCGCGGGCCGGGTGATTGTCATGGAAAAGGTTTCAAATGTCGGCGCTTTGAGCAGTGCCAGTGCGCTTCTGGCACTGCCAGCCTGGTTCTCGTTCTCATGCGGACTTGGTCTCCATATCACTCACACGGGCTTACCCGCTCACTCGTCCAGTCAGATAATAATCAAAGATGAAAATGCTGGCCCTTCTTGGTCGATCCATCCCTCCGCCATCTTTCTCCCGGGCTGTTCATCCTCCCTTGGCTCATCCCCCAGGGTCTTGTGTTGCCTATGGCCCGCTCTGCCAGGCTCCACTCGTTTCTATGGCTCCTCCGCTTTCTTGCTGTCGCTCCCCAGGGGGCCCTTTCGGTTTTCCAGTTTGTCTCGTACTCACTTGTAAAGCAATGTGGCCCTTTCAATGTTTCTTTTTATGGGGGCCAACCTCCCACCGAGCTCCCCCTAACTCTGATCGTCATTCCTTTCAACTCAACGCCGCTCTCTTTTACAATACCCGAATCAGCGTGGGACAATTCTACCAGCTCCGGCTCCTATGTCACGCTTCTCCCCCTTCCAGCAGGGATCCATATAATGGCCTCATTAGATGACGCAGCAGGGAATAACGCTGCACTCACGTCTGATGTCATTCAGATCCAACCTTCCAAAAATGCGTCTTGTATACCCACTAATATGACTGCTCGTGTGCCATTCCAACTGGTGGATAATGCGGTATCGCAATGCCTGCCGTTCAATATCTCGCGGAACGCCTCGACGGACGATGCTCTCTCGACAAGAGTATTCATCCCAACAGGTCTATCGTTCAGTCTCGGGTGGACAGCATTCCATACAAATCAAGGCATCGATACGTTCACCTATATCATGGCCGTCGCCCAAGGACTTCGAGTGGCACTGCTCCTAGAGGATCGTCAGGGAGACCGTCAAGTTTCAGACTTGCTTACGGTAAAAGGCGAACAGTCGAGCCCAAGCGGATGTCTTTGTACCGGTTCTTCATCATATACTACTACGACAGTGACTCCAGTTGGTTCTCAGAGAGGATCCAGGTATGTGATATTTGCGGCACCTAGTTGTGTAACGCTGATTCTTTTGCAGTAAATCTGCCCTTATCGCTATCTCGATTACTTCGCCCATTGCTGTTCTCATCATCGTCATTCTCGGCATCGTCTTGATACGCCGAGAACGGCGTAAATTGGTTGGACGTCTCATAGCGGGCGATCAAGGCGGAGAGACCGACTCACCCAGTCCACCATTCGGTCCTCCTGTCCCACCCAAACCCGCCCAACTGCCTGCCGAAATTCCCAGCACCCCAGTTCCCGTAGATCCAGTGTATCCCGCCGAACTGTTCATGATTCCTCCCGCCGGATCGCGAGTGCACCGATCCTCTAGAGCGACCGTCCTCGCTCCTTCAGCTCCAAGTCTGAAGTCGGCGAAGAGCCTATCCAGTATGAGCCCGAGTGTGAGCACCAGAACCACTGACAAACGTTCCGCCGCAAAACTACGTCCGCTCGAAGACCTTGATATCGCGGGGCTCCTCGAAGTCGCGTCTCAGCAGCCTGCTGCTACGGAAGCTCCCCGCGGCTACCCGGCTGCCTCGCCCCATACGGTGACACCTGTACTCACTCCTACGGCGACCTCGTCGCCATCGGTATCACTTCACAGGACAAGCAGTCCCCCAACAATCCGGGAACTCACTCCTCCCGAACCCGACGTTCCGCTGACCCCTCTGAGGAGACTTTCACAAGAATGGCTTAATCCGCAGCCGCCGCTGGCAACCGTGACCATTGCCTCGCCGCGAAACGGACTACCATTGAGGATCAGGCCACTTCCAGTCCCAATCCCTTCTCGTGGCACGGGTGGACCCGGGCCAGGCCAAACCCTAGCGAGATTTTGAACCCTGCGAGCCATTGAGCGTCCTCAGCTCAGCGACCCCCCTTCTTTTTTGTATATTTATCATGATTTGTTCGCTGTCCATTCACTTTTATTTTGGATTTTCGTTCTGAACAACCACATTTCTGTGCTTCCTGCACGTACTTCATTTGTTATTTGTATCCTTATTTACTAGGGTTCGGTAATGCTAACGTACACGTCGGCGAGTGTTGTAGATAGACACGTCAACAAAATGAATAGGCAAGTTGTGCACTTGTGGAGACTGCTCTTCTTGCTATAAGTGTTGTCTCTTCAGAGAGTTGCATGGTGCAGTGAGCAGTTGCCTCTGCCTCACCCATATGACCTGATAATTTACCTAGTTTGACCTCCTTTATTTGTCAGTATGAATGGCATCAGAAAAACTACAAGGTCTTTTATTTCAGACTTCAGGAATTTTGACTTTATTTGCAGAGCCTTTTGTGGCTTTGGGTTTTTGGACCTTGGCATTAAAACTTGAGCACTCTCATAATTTTCAAAAACACTTTGGGCTCCTATCAGTCTTTTGCTTTCCCAATGACTTCAACCATTGCTAAGATAAAATAACCCTTAGATGATAATGGCCTGGGTACAGTAGTTTTTTTTTTTTTGGAAAGCATTTTATTCTCATAATTAATACTATAACTAGGTATGGTGAATAATTGTTAGATAGCTGGAGAAAGCAGATCAGCCCTATCTAACATGCTGAAGCCAGTGCAAGGGGACCAGGTGTGAGGGGGAAAATGCATTTATGCATGACCTTGGGAGGCCAGTGTGGGACTCAGGTACCTAGGGTAGCCTCCTACCCACTAAGACCTCATGGTTTTGGAGCCAGTCAGGGGGGAGGTCCATTTCTCTCTTAAGGACCCCTTCCCAGGTGTTTTCAACTTGTTATTATCTCATTTTATTATTGATGTGGTTATTTTGTTGTGGGTCAGTCTCTTGTTAATGGTGTTTACCCACCTGGTTTTAATTTCATGTGTGGTGTGGATTCAGCCTTGTATGCACCTCTAACATTTTATGACCCAGATGAGGTGTGCAGCTTCTGAGATCAGTGTTTGTAAGAGGCATCTTGCCCCTTTGAGTGGGTGTTTAGGGCTGCACACCATCCATCTGATGGGTAATGATTGCCAAAAAGATGGCTGTATGATGGGTATGGCTGACCAGTGCCCCATCCATTATGTGTACTCACTGGATCCCTGATGGTACAGGACAGGTATGGGTATGGCCATTGTATGGTAGATAGTATTACTGAAGCAAGTCAGTTTGGGGCACATGTGTGTGTTTGTGTGGCTGGATGGTGATCTGGGATGGTTGTCTTTGAGCCAAGAACAAGCAGAGAGGAGGAGGGAGGAAGGGAGAAGAGAGTGAGAGGAGAGGAGAGCAAGATTGCTCATGCATGGTCATTTTGGGCTGACAGATACTGAGAGAGACTAAGGAGCAACTGTATTGGATTTTTTTCCTCCTACTACAGAGCAGTTAGGGTGTTTTATATACAAGAAGGGAGGTACTAAGGATGAAAGGAATGAAAGGGAGAGAGATGATGAAAGGAAGTTTGAGGCCTGGTGAGGTGAATGTGACGCATGTGCCAGGGTGTAGCATGCATGCATGGTCAGTGGCAAAGGCTGGTTGAAGTGGTCAAGGTCTTGATGTCAGGTGCATGGTCATGGGTGTGTTTTTGGTGGTGAAGGCTGGGGATGAGAGGGCTGGAGGTCCTAGCACTGCCCCTGAGTGACCACAATTGTACCACCCAAATTTCTTCAGGCATCACCATATTTTGTGGTTGTTCATCCATCACAAGCTCCATCGGTCACACTGGACATTCATGTCTCAGCAGTGAATGCAGGCAGTCTGTAGGGCTGAGGGTTTCACCACATTCATCATGGGTACCTGGCAATCCTCTATTCTGATGGGTCAGTTCACTGTCAGCTGCTTTGGATGGTTGGATAGCTCAAACTCAACTGCTTACTTGATAGTTGTCTTGCAAATGATGACTGCCCATGGTATCTTCAAGAGATCAAGCTGCGTCCATCAAAGGATGATCCAGCCTCCATTCAACTCCACACAATGTTTCAAGGTGACTTGCTGGCTTTGATGTGGAACAGGCCAGACTGACAAAGTGCCACCTGCTGCCAGAATCCAGCCAGCAAGATAGCACATATTTAGCAAGGTGTAGATGTTGCAATGAGGGATCAGATGAGTATTGGGCAAGTCAAGAGACTGCAAATGATATGTCTGGTCTTGTCCTGATCTGCACATATAGAAGACTGCCAATAATACATTGAAAGTGTTTTATTTTGTCAGGTGTTGCCTTTCCAGAGTGCTTGACCAAGTGGACCTCTGCCCTGGAGGGCAATGGAGTGTGGACTGGATTGGAATCTGCCATCCTGAAGCAATTGACGATCTCCAAGATGTATCTAGATTGATCAATGTCTAGCCACTTAGCTGAGCAATTGCATGCAACATGAATACCAAGATAGGACTTGATCTTGCCTTGATCAGTCATTTTGTAGCATGTGGACAATGATTTCTTAATATCTGCAATCAGTGGGAGTGAATCACCTAAGATGGTGACATCATTGACATAGAGGATAATGATTATGGTTCCCCCCACATCTTGGCAATGATAAACTCCAGTGTCTGAGTGTGTGCACATGAAGCCAAGTCCAGTGAGTACTCCATGGAACTGCAAGTTCCATGCACATGAGGCTTGTTTGAGGCTGTAGAGTTGCCTTCTTTAAGTGACAGACTATGTCTTCTTGGTTCAGAGTGATGAAACCTTGAGGTTGTTCCATGTAGATCTCTTCCTCCAGTGTGCCATTGAGGCACACTGATTTGACATCCATTTGGTGAATCTCCCAATTTTCCAGCATGGCCAGTGCTAGTAGCAGTCTCAAGGACTCAAATCTGGCAACTGGTGAGAAGGTGTTAAGATCCATTTGATCTTAATAGTGACTCTAGTGAAAGAGTTGCTTGATATAGTTCAAGCACTAAACTCCAAATCCTTTGATATTATCTCAGGAAGAATGAGTGTAAGAGATGAGAAGGGCCTCTTTCACTTAGAGTAGTGACTTGGTTTGAGAGATTGAAAGTAAGGTAAATTCCTTGTGAAAGAGTAAGTTGAGTGTAAAGCTCAACTCTAGATACACTTGAGTATTTATATGATATCTCAACAATGGCTGATCCAATTAGTACAAACCTTGGGGAGCACATAGCTGAGATCCAGTAGTATCCAAAAACATAGACTACAATTTGAAAGGATCAGAAATGACTCACACATGAGTCATCCTTTCCTAGTATCTGTCATCAATCAGTAATCAATCACTAAGCATCAGTCAGCAAATCAGTAAGCAACAGTAAGCAAGAATGAGTAAGCAAGCATAGGTAAGCAAGCAGGCAGGAACACAAATTGAATCCCAACAGAAGGTTTCATCATAATCAATTCCCTCTACTTGGGTGAACCCCTTTGTGACTAAACACATGCAAAATCTGCCATCAGATTTGTGTGCAAACACCCATCTTGATCTGACAGCCTTGTGGCCCAGCAGCAGATCAACAAGGTCCCAGGTACCATTCTTAGTGAGTGCATTGATCTTGTATTGACACGCAGCTCTCCATTCATCAGCAGATTCCAATGACATTGCTTCCCAAAATGTAGCCAGAGGATTGCTTCTGCCATTGCTAACAGTGCCATATGTGATTGGCACCCCCCCGCATCTGCGTTAGTAGCAACTGGTCTAGGATTAGGATGTAGATTAGACCAAAGATGTCTAGGGGAGGGTGGACACAGTGGACCAAAGGATGGTCCCAGCAGTGCCAAGTGAGGCTGGTGCAGACAAACTTGGCACACAGGTTGCATGCAGCATGGTGGAGTGTGCAGAACAGGCTGAGTGGAAGGGGTATGATAAAGTGAATTTGGTGAATTGGGATTTAGTGGGGTTTCTGGAGGTGCAGGACTAGGTGCACATCCTTCTGGTTCATAGGGATAAGGGACAGTGAGTATCTCCAGTTCCTAAAGGGACCAGGGGTTGCACTGGAGGAGGAGCAACACTAACATCTCCCCTGGCTGGTAGTATGTGCTCATCAAAGATGACATCGCACAATAAAAATAACTTTTGGGTAGATTGATTCCAGAGTCAATATATCAAGACTCACTGTTGAACAATCCAGTTCAAGAGCAAGGGATAAGTTCAAAGATGAGTTGATAGATGTCCAAGATGGCATGGGCAAGAAGCAAGGTCCAGAGCAGTACCAAATACCAAAGAGGTATGGTTACTGGTAGTATCAAGAAGTTACGCAGGGAAGAGGCCAGAGTGATCACAAGGGGATGGTCCTTAAAGGAGTATCCCATGGGTAGAGAGTGCCATAAACAAATGGACAGTCTGAAGACTGTCCGCTGCTTTATTGAGCGCTTATATACTTCAAGAGAGCTGCTAAATAGGGAACAAGTCATAACCTTGTTATCAAGCACAATTGACGGATGAGTAAGAAGTTGGAGTATGCTTGCTAAGCATGCTCAGTCATGCTCAGTAAGCTGCTGAGTAAGAAGGTTCTTGTTGATGAGTAAGAGCCCTTACTATCCACATGTTCACTGCTTTAGTACACGTGCAAAGCACCTGATTCATTTGCTGTTAGTTAGTTTAGGGCCGGTCATTTGAGGACTTGTAGTTTGGTTCAGGGAATAGAGTTGCCTATGAGGCCCCTTATATAGTTCTATTAGGGTCCTTAGAGTCGACCCTAATACTTCTATTAAGGTCCTTAGTATTGCTTTATAGTTTTTTCTAAGGTTATTAGAGTTAGTCTAATAACACATTGAAGGGCTTTTAGTATCTTGTTAGTGCCCTCTTGTAGAGCACTTAGAGTCATCATAAAGGGTCCTTAGGGAGGCTATAATACTGTCCTTTATTGCTAAAAGGGTTGCCACTAAGTGGGGCTTGCTGTATGTCAATTGTGCCAAGAATTGCTTGCATGACAATGCGTGGGCAATATTGTGGATGTCAAGACTCACTGTTGAACTATCCAGTTCAAGAGCGAGGGATAAGCTCAAAGATGAGTCGATAGACATCCAAGATGGCGTGGGCAAGAAGTAGAGTCCACAGCAGTAGCAAATACCAGAGAGGTATAGTTACTGGAAGAGTCAAACAGGTATGCAGGGAAGAAGCCAGAATGGTCACAAGGGGACGGTCCTTAAAGGAGTATCCCAGGGATAGAGAGTGTCGTAAACAAATGGACAGTCTGAGGACTGTCCACTACTTTATTGAGCACTTATATACTACAAGAGAACTGCTAAATAGGGAACAAGTCATAACCTTGTTATCAAGCACAATAGAGTGATGAGTAAGAAGTCAGAGCAGGCTTACTGAGCATGCTCAGTCATGCTCAGTAAGCTGCTGAGTAAGAAGGCTTCTCTTGATGAGTAAGAGTTTTCACTGTCCATGTGTTCACTGCTTTAGTGCACATGCGAGCACCTGATTCGTTTTCTGTTAGTTAGTTTAGGGCCGGTCATTTGAGGACTTGTAGTTTGGAATAGTGTTATCTTATAAGGCCCTTATATAGTTCTATTAGGGTCCTTAGAGTCGACCCTAATACTTCTATTAAGGTCCTTAGTATTGCCTTATAGTTCATTCTATAGTTATTAGAGTTGGTCTAATAACACGTTGTAGGGTCTTTGATACTAGGTTAGTGCCTATTGTAGAGCACCTAGAGTCGTCCTAAAGGGTCCCTAGGAAGGCCCTAATACTGTCCTTTATTGCTAGGAGGGTTGCCCTTAAGTGGGGCTTGCTGTATGTCAATTGTGCCAAGAATTGCTCGCACGACAATGCGCGCGCAATATTGTGGACACCTCTACTCACCCCTTTTGCTCATGTGAACAGGGTGACACCATAGAGGCTGGGTTTCCTCCTATAAGGAAGGGTCCTTCAAGGGCCCTCTCCAGAGAATGGTTCATGACGGTGGACACCTCTACTCACCCCTTTTGTCTGTGTGAACAGGGTGGCACCATAGAGGCTGGGTTTCCTCTCATAAGGAAGGGTCCTTCAAGGGCCCTCTCTGGGAAGTGGTTCATGACAGCAATGCTTTGATCTTATTGTGAGTCTGATTTTCTGACCACACAAGATATTTCTTAAACACATTGGCACACCGATCTTTAGATTTGAGGAAGTACACTACTCCATAGTGAGAGTAGTCATCAATAAACATTGCCCAGTAGCTGGCACCTCAGATAGACCAGACCTGCATTGGACTAGCTAAGTCAGTATGGACAATCTGTAGCCAATGATCCAATCACTTAGAGGAGGCCAAGAAAGTCACGTCTGTTTGCCAAGTTCACACCCCTGACAAGGGGAGTGATTGTGATCCTTGGGGTTAAGTGAGATTCCATTAATGGAATTGCTGTGAGTGATTAACATGCAGTGGGACATATGTCCCATGTGCTGATGCCAGATGTGGAGTGGTAATACACCTGATTGTGCATGGAGAGCTGGAGATGAGAAATCAATGTACAGTGACCCAAAAAACCGTTCAAATGTTTTGTACATTTTCATTGTATTGACCATATCTAGAGAACCACTGCAGCTAATAATATGTAACTAGGTTTGTTTTCAAGCTCTACATCATAGCTTTGTAATGGTATACTTTATACAGCATAAGCATAATTATTTAGGAATATATAAGGTATGTTTGCTGGTGTACCCATTTGAACAGTTTTTTGGCCTTGGTAAGTGAATTCATTATTTCTCAGATTAAGATTCATATTCTTTCCCCAGAGGGCTAAAATCAAACATGGAGGTCATGTGACCTATAATAAACTCAAACCATGTGCAAATAAGCCAAAACAGCTGCTTCTTCTTCACCAACAACATCATGAAGTCTCTTCTTCCTCATGAAGTCAACTACATCATCTCCCTTCTCCAGGCCAACCATTCAGTTCGTAACATTGCCAAGGCAGCACACAGAAGCATTGGTTCAATCACCAACATTTGCCAGAAATACCTTCCTGACCTTCCAAAGTCCTCTGGAGGTCGTCCTTCCAAGCTCTCTAACCTTGACATCCGCTTTGCCACACGCCTTCTTAGCTCTGGAGAAGCAGATACTGCTCCTCAGGTTGCTAGAAGGTTGGAGGTCATCAAAGAGTCCACTATCTCCAATCAGACCATTCGAAACTACCTTAACAAGGCAGGCTTGAAGGCAGTTACAAAGAAGAAGAGGCCTTACCTTAAACCAAGTCACTATAGGGCCAGAAGGACTTTGCAGAAAAGTACCTATACTGGACTGTGGAGGACTGGAAGAGGGTAATTTGGTCAGATGAGACCAAAATCAATCGTATGGGCTCAGATGGCAAGAAATGGGCTTGGAAAAAAAGAGGAGAGCACCTTTCTGAACGCCTTGTTCAGCCAACAGTCAAACATGGAGGAGGTTCCTTGATGTTGTGGGGCTGCATGTCTTGGGAAGGAGTTGGGCATGCAGCAAAGATTGATGGAAAGATGGATGCTGAACTTTATTGCAGCATTTTGGAGGATGAACTACTTGCATCTATCAAGTATTTCAAGAAGAAATGCAAAGATACCCTCTTTCAACAGGACAATGCCTCTATCCACAAGAGCAGGCTTGCCACATCTTGGTTCCAAGACCACAGAATTCAGGTCATGGACTGGCCAGCTCAATCCCCAGACCTCAATCCTATTGAGCATCTTTGGGCTCATCTCAAAAAGAAGCTTGCAGCTTATCCAACACCCCCTAAGGGAATCAATGAACTTTGGGAGTGCACACAGCTGGAATGGGAGGCCATTGATCAAACTGTTGTGCAGAATTTGATAGAAAGTATGCCTAGGAGGGTGGAAGAGGTGTTCAAAGCAAATGGAGGATACACAAACTACTAATTTTTGGCATATACCCTATTTAGATACCAAGGCAAAAAACTGTTCAAATGGATACACTGGAAGAAATACCTTATATCTTCTTACATAATTATGTTCATAGTATATATAGTATTTCATTACAAAGCTATGATGTAGAGCTTTAAAACAAGCCCACTAACATGTTATCAGCTGCAGTGGTTCTCTAGATATGGTTAATACAATGAAAATGTACAAAACATTTGAACGGTTTTTTGGGTCACTGTAGAATAGATTGTGCTCCAGGTATCCTTGTGCAATTTTCCAATCTTTGATGTAGATTTGACACCCCTTTTGAGTAAATGTGATATGTCCCCCCTTCCGGAGCAGTGCACTGACTGAGAAGTAATGCATGTTGGCCTCCAGAACATGCATAACATCTGTGAGGGTCAATTGAATATCTCCATTTCCTCTGGGTGGCAGGATGGACACTGATCTGGTCCTGATCTGCTTGATGATTGCATGACCTCCAAGATTGACTGACCCAGAGGCCAGAGCATAGGTGACAAAGTTGGTCTGGAGCAGACTAATGTGATGGGTTGCTCCAGAGTTAATCATCCAGTTGTCAAGACACGTACTGCTGATCACTAAGGACTCAGGAGCAGGTGGGCAAGGGTCATAACAGACAGTATGTGGCGTAAACAGTGTTGAACAGGAGGATGAGCCAAACAACAAGGAGGTACCAGATGGGAACTGGTATGTGTTGCAAGAGACAAAGGCAAAGGCTAGAGGCCAGTGTAGTGAGGGGCTTTAAACAAGGTGGTCATTGAAGAGTACCTTGAAGATGAGAGTAGACTTTAAACTGAGTGGTCACGGGGGAGTACCCAGGAGGATGAGAGTATCACAAATGGACAGTCTGACAACTGCCATGCTACATTGGGGCTTATATACTAGTTACAAGTCTGAGTATGAACTACAGAAATTAACTCAGACTCTTTGGACTGCTCCAATCAGATTCTAAGGGCATAAACACATTGTGTCAGACCTGTGGGTGACTCAGGACAATTAGGGAGACAATGGGGCAATGATATCATAATGACATCATTGTGGAGTGCTTGGTGAGCATATGATGTCATGGTGGAGTTACTCAGTCAGCTATGATGTCAGTGGCGCTTCATGACATCATGTAGATTGTCCAAGAGGTCTAGGAGTCCTTCCAGTGTTTCAGTAGCAAGTGGCTGAATGGTCATGTGGCCAGCACGTGGTGAGTTACTCTGATAGGAAGGAGGGTGCTTTAGCAAGTCAGAGAGATTGGAAACCAGGGTCCTTTGCAATGTATGCTTTGTTAGGAGGGCAGTTGATTAGGAACAGAAGTGGATAGTGGGTACAAAGTGAAAAGGGCTTTGTTGAGTCATTAACAGGACGATATATGGCCAAGGCCTGGCCTTAGTTCACAACAATACTCACTGTCCCTTATCCCTATCAACCAGAAGCATGCATGCCTAGTCCCGCACCTCCAGGAACCCCACTAAATCCCAATACACCAAACTCACTTTATCATACCCCTTCCACTCAGCCTGTCCTGCACACTCTGCCATGCTGCATGCAACCTGTGTGCAAAGTTCGTCTGCACCAGCCTCACTTGGCACTGCTGGGACCATCCTTTGGTCCACTGTGTCCACCCTCAACTAGACGTCTTCGGTCTAATCTGCATCCTAATCCTAGATTTGTTGCTACTAATGCAGATGTGGGGAGGCACCTATCACATACAGCACTATTAGCAACAGCAGAAGCAATCACTCCAGCTACATTTTGGGAAGCCATGTCATCAGAATCTGCCAATGAATGGAGACCCACATGTCAATACAAGATCAACACACTCACTAAGAATGGTACCTGGGACCTTGTTGATCTGCTGCCAGGCCATAAGGCCATCAGATCAAGATGGGTGTTTGCACACAAATCTGATGGCAGATTTCATGTGCATTTAGTCGCAAAGGGGTTCACCCAAGTAGAGGGAATTGATTATGATGAAACCTTCTCACCAGTTGCCAGATTTCATTCCTCAATGGCACACTGGAGGAAGAGATCTGCATGGAGCAACCTCAAGGTTTCATCACTCTGAACCAAGAAGACAAAGTCTGTCACTTAAAGAAGGCTCTCTATGGCCTCAAACAAGCCTTGCATGCATGGAACTTGCAGTTCCATGGAGTGCTCACTGGACTTGGCTTCACACGCACACACTCAGACACTGGAGTTTATCATCACCAAGATGTGAGGGGAACCATAATCATTATCCTCTATGTCGATGATGTCACCATCTTAGGCGATTCACTCCCACTGATTGCAGATATTAAGAGATCATTGTCCACACACTACAAGATGACTGATCTAGGTGAAATTGAGTCCTATCTTGGGGTTCACATTACATGCAATCGCTCAGCTAAGTGGCTAGACATTGATCAATCTAGATACATCTCAGAGATTGTCAATCACTTCAGGATGGCAGATTCCAATCCAGTCCGCACTCCACTGCCCTTCAGGGCAGAAGTCCACTTGGTCAAGCACTCTGGAAAGGCAACACCTGACAAAATAAGACACTTTCAGTGTATTATTGGCAGCCTTCTCTATGTACAGATTGGGACAAGACCAGACATATCATTTGCAGTCTCTTGACTCACTCAATACTCATCTAATCCCTCATTGCAACATCTACACCTTGCTAAATATGTGCTATCTTATCTTAACAGCACTTTAGATCTAAAGCTGCATTATGATGGCACACATGATAACAGAATACATGGTGTTGGATATACAATCTGTCATATAGATTAATCCATTTCACTGTACCCAAGGCTAGGTAGCTCAGTGGTTAGAGCACCTGGTATATATCCGGGAGGTCCTGGGTTCAATCCCCAGTCTGGCCATTTTCTTAATTGCACCAGGATATAGGGAATCATGTGAGTGCATGTCAACCCCCTCCTCTGAGGTCCCCAGGTTGGGTCACATAGTGTTGAACCCACAAGTCAGACCCAAGAGGGTGGCAATGACTAAGCACCTCCTCTAAGGTCCCTCTATCTGTGGTTGCATCTCACAACACATGGGTACTCCAACTCTAGCCTTGGAGACAATGCAGATGACTTTTGTTCCACCTCAGGCTATGTCTTCCTACTATCCAGTGCTGCAATCTCTTGGTCATCGTGCAAACAGAAGACTGTTGCCCAAAGTACCACTCAAGCCAAATATATGGCATTAGCTGATGCAGCTAATCAAGCCACATAGTAACAGAGCTTCTTCTCTGAGATTGGCTACCAGATCTCTGATCCAATTCCAGTTCATGGTGATAACAAAGGTGCAGTTGATCTCGCACTCAATCCAGTCACCAGAAGACAATCAAAACATATCCCTATCAAGCATCACACCATTCACCAATATATTGAAGATGGACTGATCACACTGATCTGTACACCTACAGGAGAGATGCTTGCTGATGGTCTCACCAAGCCACTTGCTCATGTGTTGCTTCGGACCTTCATCAATGGTTTAGGTCTCCTTTGATCTGATCTACCGACTGTCCTAATCATGGGGGAATGTTGAGATCAGCACTGACCTGAGCCCCAGGTGCAGTTGTGATGCAATCACAGCTCTGATGTGTTGACGCATTGGATCACCCTGGACTGGGCATTACCAACTTCAGCTCATATGCTGCAGCACACGTTAGAAACACTGATTGGATGATTTCAGACAATCAGTAGCTAGTTACCACTGATCCTCAGACATACTTAGTGATCCATAATGGTAGTTAGCTGCACTGCACTTGGTGGTGGTCTGAGGTACTTAAGAATGCCACAAAGCATGTAGATCACTTCAGTTTTGTATCAACTAAACTGAAGTGAGTACTTAGTCTATGATGTCTTATCACTCTGTACTGATAACACATTGTAGCTATTGTCTGATAGGTACATATTCAATATAAGTTTTGTATCAACTAAACTGAACTATTGTCTGATAGATCTGCCTGCGATCTTATCATCTGCTGCTATCTAATCACATACACTGCACATCTTCAACAGGTTTGGTGTTAATTAAGTGACAATTGAAGCCATTCATTTTCATGATAGCTTCAAAGCACTTTGACCAAAGTGGCCAATTAGCTGCACCCAAGATCTCCATTGAGATCCTGGTGGGTTGCATAAAGATAGAGGGGAATGTTATTTGAAAATGTAAGGTAATATGGTGAATTGCCAATCCAGACCAGTGAAGCAAACATAGCCAGATTAATTTAGAGATCAAATCAGTATTCTTGACATGTGATGTATCTGCACATGTGTCAATCCTTTGGCTCCAGAAACTGCGGGAGTAAGATGTTGTCTGATAACAGAGGTTTGTGGGAAAAGGGAGATGATATAGGAATAAATGTGTGTGGTGATTGTGGTGATCTCTTTGGACTTTAGATATGGGCAGGGCCCATAACCTGTTGAAGATGCACAGTGTGTGTGATTAGATAGCAGCAGATGATAAGATCACAGGCTGATCTATCAGACAATAGTTCAGTTTGGTTGATACAAAACTGAAGTTAAATATGTACCTATCAGACAATAGCTACAGTGTTATCAGCACAGAGTGATAATTATCATAGACTAAGTACTCACTTCAGTTTGGTTGATACAAAACTGAAGTGATCTACATGCTTTGTGGCATTCTTAAGTACCTCAGACCACCACCAAGTGCAGTGCAGCTGACTACCATTATGGATCACTAAGTATGTCCAAGGATCAGTGGTATCTAGCTACCAATTGTCCAAAATCATCTGATCAGTGTCTCTAATGTGTGCTGCAGTGTATGAGCTGAAGCCAGTAATGCCTGGTCCAGGTGATCCAACGTGTCAACACATCAGAGTTGTGATTGCATCACAATGCACCTGGGGCTCAGGCCAGTGCTGATCTCAACATTTGTGACTCTTGTTAGCATTGGCCATTCTAGAGGATTGAGAGATCCATCAGATGGACATCAAGTCAGGCATTCCTGAATGGGCTACTGGACAAAGAGATTTACATGGAGCAACCACAAGGGTTCACTGTTCTGGAGACATCACACCAAGTTTGCCACCTGAAGAAGGCAATCTACAGTCTCAAACAAGCCTTGCATGCATGGAACCTGCAGTTTCATGGGGTTCTCATTGAGCTCAGCTTCACACACACACATTCTGATGCCAGCACCTATCATTGCCAAGATGCTGTTGCACAGCATAGAGTGCAGCTAACAGGCCAAGCAACCCACCTTAGAGGTTGTGCTAAGTGCTCAAGTGATATTGGGGTGTAGAGCAATATGTATACTTGTCTACATGTATGGTATTTATACCTCTATGACCCAGGGCTGTTCCTAAGTCCAAAAGAGGTGACTACAGGTGTCCACTATATCATGCATACAGTGACATGTGATGTGGAAACGTTCTAGACACAGCGTAAGGCTGCATCTTGTGATAGATAGCATAGTATGCGTAACCCTATTGCCATAAGCGCATATGCTAAAGTTCTGTCTAACATGTAACATCTCTAATCGGATCTTGAACCTTGTATGAAGGTCTTCACCTTCTTTGATCCATTCGGGTTCTGGTTCAACAGATGCAGGGGGATCCACTATCATTATCATCCTCTATGTTGATGATATCACAATCTTAAGTGACTCACATGTGCATATCACTGACATCAAACAATCACTATCTACACACTATGAGATGACTGATCTAGGCAAAATTGAGTCCTATCTTAGGGATCCATGTAACGCGTGATTGCTTGGCTAAAGTACTAGATATTGACCAATCTAGGTACATCTTGGAGATTGTTAATCACTTCGGGATGGCAGATTCCAATCTGGTCCACACCCCACTTCTGTCAGGCATGGAAATATACCTGGTTAAGCATACTGGTCAGGCAATGCCTTCAGAAATAATGCACTACCAGAGAATAATTGGCAGCCTCCTGTAGGTGCAAATCAGAACGTGTCCAGACATCTGCAAAGTTCGAACGACAGGCATGCACAACTCCCTCTCTCCCACCACCACGACACACACGCAAGCACACCATGCCCTCCACCTCTCACCTTCAATGCACACTCCCTCTCCTCCACCTCCGACGATGTTACCACTGAATGCCCAACATGTGTGCCAAACACCCTCCTTTCTCCCACCACCACATCACACGCAAATGCCTCCACACCCTCTGCCTCTTGCCTCTGATGTACCCACCCACTCCTCCAACAATGCTACCACGCACCTGCACGCTCACCTGCACCCACACCCACACACCCACCCACCACTGCCTCATCAGTCAGGCAAAAGCCCCCAATGCTCAAGAGCTGACCAACCACCCCTGCATGGCATTTCGGCCACGCTGACTAGTGCCCACTCATTGCTACCACCTACCATACCCTTTCAAAGTTTAGTTTCATTTCACATGTCACCTCAATGCCATGATCACACACATCCATACCCAATCCTCTCAGAATACATCTACCCTTGTTTCCTCTCTGTTCTCTTCCATGCATGCTAAAGGCTCCTCAGTGCAAAATCCACGAACCCAGAATGCTGCACAGATGCAGGAAATCATTGAAGCTGAGCAAGCATCTGATGAATCAGACTCACATCCATGGCCTCTTTGGAGAAAATATAACAAAGGCAGGCATGAGGTGTGAGTTTGTTCACAGCTCACTGTCCTCTTCAGCTTCTGCAGTGGCTGTAGAGAGGGTTTTCTCTGGTGGCCAAGACACAATCTCTCTCCATTGCACTAGCTTGAAGGTGAAGACCATCAGGACCCTTATACTAGTCAAAAAGAAATTGCACTTGCAACAAGAACATGTCGTATCAGTAGTTTAGTTCCTAATATATGACCCATCACCCATAATATGGCTGTTCAATCCCCCATACTGTCCTGTTTGAGTTCACAGTAAGTTGATATACAGTACGGGGTCAGGACAGGTAGACCTGTTTGGACCCATCAAATATACAGCTGTACCCATAATATGGTATGGTGAACAGCCCTAAGACTAGCTGGGCAGGCAAAACAATAGGAACAATGCCAGTGTGGAGCCAGTACACCAAATCATCACCAGGTCAACTTGTGTCTGATTCATCTCCAGTCTGTGCAACTGATGACACTGATGGAGGGTGGCCAAGTCAAAACACATCTGTTCACTGCTTTTGTGGGAACCAGACAGGTTGTTGAGTACTCACTGCTTGGCCGATACTACAGCCTGCAGGGGCAGTCAGTGTAAGCTAGGTAGATGTGCTGGACATTGAGAATGATGAACCTAATAAGCACAAGCTTGGTCCAAAGGATGGGCCAAATTGGAATGGGGACAAGGACCTGGAGGAGCAAGGAAGAGGCCAGGGTTTGCTAGACCTTGCAGTTGCACTGGACTACAAGGGGTTGGGCAGGGGATCTGTAATGTGCAGTCACAAAGGAGTACACAGGGGAACAAGACTAGTCATTAAACTCTACTGTCTTGAAGAAGAATGGAGGGAATGATGGTACAGCTGCAGTCACAATGGAGTACAGGGGGAGAATCACAAATGGACAGTCTAAGGACTGTTATTGACAATTGGCAGGTTTATATACATAACAGGTGATGGTGCACAGACCATCTGACTAATACTTGAGGGCAGGTCAACTGTCCTCCTACCAGTGCATTCAACAAACAATCTCCTACTCACATGTAGAGTGGAGTTTGAACCTAAGCCCATTTACCAGTAAACAGACACCTCTGTTGACCAAATGACAAAGTCTTGTGACCCTGGATGTATTTGGTCCTGTGACCTGAGCATGCCCTGTAACTGGGGTACTCATGACTCATGTGTTCCCTGTGGCTGGGACTTGGGGAGGAGTGCTGCTGTGCAGCAGTGGGTATAGTGGCCCTGGTGGGATGAAGTGGCCTGTAGCTCTCTGATGCTCTTTCCTGATGCACTCTTTGTTGTGTTGGGTTCATGGAGTATGTCCCTCTGCTACAGAGTTGGTAACTGGGTATTGGAGAGTGCCTATATGAGGCTTTGGAGTAAGGACAATGACTTGGTCATTCCATCAAGGGTAGAGGTAATTGTTGTATGACATCATGGTGGTAAGGTGCTAAGGGGGTGAGGAGCAGTTCATAACACAGGTGGTCTGAAGTGCAGAGGTTTCACAATGTGCTGACCCTCTGTACATGATCACATTACTATAGGTCATGTGGAAAGCAAACCATACTGCCATCAATGGCTGTTTTCACCTGTCATCATATGGTTGAGTATGGCACACTGGCCATATCAGGTATAGCTGTCTTCCATGTATATTTTCTGACCAATGGTATGGTAACAGGACCCATATAATTACATAGTACAGCCATCAGTTACAGTAATGGCATGGAGCCATAGTCAGAAGAATGGGGGATCATAGGAAGAGGGAGAGTAGGGTAGGGTGGAGGAGAGGGAAGAGGAGAAGTTGCGTACTTTTAGCGGTGGTTAGATGATCAAAAATTACTATAAAAGGTGATTGGGTCGGCAAGATAATCGGGGCTTCAATCACGCGTGTAAATGACACCAAAGTATTTTCTAAATCACTTATTTAATGACTTATTTATTATGTATCTTGAAAATAAATTACAATACAAATAAAGATTTTCTATTGTAAGGATCAGCAGAAGATGAGGCCGCTAGAATAGGTGGCGGTGCGAGTCCGAAGGGACATGGTGCAAGGGAGGCGGTGGCATCTGAGGGAGGGGGGTTCCGAGGGGGGTTCCGAGGGGGGTTCCGAGGGGGGTTCCGAGGGAGGGGGGTTTGAGACGGCGGTTCCCCGAGGGCACGCGTGCGCGCATTCGCGGCGGCAGATGTTGCATCGGGCTTGGCGCGCTTGCCCGACCGTTTGCCCCCGGTGTACGGATCATCATGAACATGGCGGCACTTTCCCTTAGCGACGCCGATGCTTTGCGCTGTAAGTCCCCGCGCGTCGGGGAGACTGGTCCGTTGTTTTGGGCCCCATTTGACACCCATACGCTCGGCTGTCTCCGTCCACGTATGCTGATTGGGCGCAATTACCTCTTTATCGGGTAAGACCTTGAAACCTTGAATTATATTAATTGCGGCTGCCAAACTGTATTTGGCGGCCCGGGCGGCCTTGACGATCTCCGCTGATTGATTAGTATCCTCAAGCCTAGATGCGAGATCGCGTGATAACAATATGATCTCCTGTGAGAGAGATACTAAGCTCTCCCTTGGCCTGGTGGATGGGGATGGTGGGTCAGGGGATCTATTTGCATTCTCTGTGGGAGCTTTTTGGGTGCTCTCTTCAGGACAGAGGTGGGGAAAGTGGATGTAGATTGCTGCAATGTGTTTGCAGAATCTAATCCGTGGATAATCTGTGCAATCACAAGTCGACTTCATCAGATCGATTGAGTAAAACTTGCCGGACCGGGATTGTGAAGCGACGTGAAAGCAGATCTCATCGAATTGCAAAATCGAATCTTGTGATATGCTCTCGGCGTGGGCGAAAAGTTTCCGACGCCTGTCAGCCGCCAGGTCCCGACCATCGAGCCCGACTTGCTGACGTTCATGCCTGTTTTGGTAATACGGCACCATTCGATGCACTAGCACAAATAAGATTCGATCGATCCGCCGATTGCGCTTGCCATCGAGCCAGTGTGATTTGAGGACGTGATGATATCTAAAAAATGATTAAGTCATCTTATCTTTAGATCAGTTGGAACACATACGCTTCGATCAACATATTTGTGTCCCCTTCCTCAAAGATATGCCGATTTTTCCAGAAAAACCATGGACCACATATGGACCACAGGCATCCATTCACACCCAATGTCACGGTAACTAGCCGTGTCAGTTCACAAGCAGAAAGCAAGTCGATGATAGAGATGTGTTCAAGAAACGGGCTGGTTCCCATGTATAGTGAGTAAGGATCCCTGCAGCAGTCGAAGTGTTTTATGCTAAACAGGTTATGGCCAATAGACCCTTCCTAGTACGACTCGGTCCGTTGAGAAGCTAGGGTAAGTTTGTAATGGGATAGACTAGGGCTGGTTCCACTAGCTATATGCGTTCAAGTCCGTTGGGACCTTGAACAATGCAGAGAGAGTAGAGGAAGGTAGGTCTTAAAGGAGGAGAGCTCTTCTCAGGAGAGTGAAGAGAGACTCTTAGGGAAGGAAGGGAAAGGCGAAGAGTAGATGGTGGATGGTGTGTTAAGAGTTGATGAAATGGAGAGGTGGTTGTGAGTTAAGTTTGTGAGAGTGAAGTGGGTTGCAGGCGAATATGTTGGACAAGAGTAGGTTGGATTCTACAAGAGACCAAGCTTAGGGCTTTGGTCACAAAGTACTGAGCTTATATATACAGGAGAAGCGCAGCAATAGCTGCGCTTTGACTGTGCTACTAGTATAGTAGGAGTCATAATAAGTAGGAGTCATAGGAATGAGGCCACGAATGAGTCAGAACCAAGTAACTGTGCTGCACAGTAGGTGTGCAGCATTGCACAGTCGAAACTAAGAAGTGAACATAAATGGAAAGAGAACCAAACAAAGGGAAAGTAACAGCAATCCAGTGTTACCTGGACGTGTATGGATCACATGATAACACAGAAAGGATCACAAGACGTAAGAAATCACAAGATCAGTAAGTAAAGGGACGTACGCAAGCAAGCAGTCCGTAGCAAAAGGTAGGAAGTAAACGTAAAAGGAAAATGGTGTAACATCACCCCCCCATCAAGGCCCCTAGAAGTGAGAACGACGACGATAAGGCCGACCTACTTTCCTCCAGGGCTGGTCCGACTTCGCAGATCGTACCCTTTTTGTTTGATGATCTCCTCTGTTGGGACAGTTTGGTCGAATGTGCCCCAGTTCACCGCAATGAAAGCAGGATTTTCTGGAGTGACAGGAGGAGATTGGTGGGAGTCTGGGAGAGTCAGATGCGAAGGATGAGCTAGAGAGTCGGAAGGAGTCGGCGGAGGAAGACGAATCGAGTCGCATAAGTTCCTGTAGGCGACTACCATCTTCTTCTTCGTCTGATCTGTCTTGCCACCTGAGGTTGAGGGTAACCCGATTGAGAGTATTGGCGGCGGCAAGGGTTTGTTTGACTTCTCTAAGGTGTCCTTGATGTTCAAGTATTTGGGCGAAGAGGAGGCGTATGGTTTGCCTCCTTTTGAGGATCTCCGCTGTCCTGTACCTGTATGACTTGACTCCTGCTGTGAGTGAGGGGTCGTTGTCGTCCTCAATGGCCCTATTGACGAAGTTTGTGTAAGGCTGGTCAGCGAGGAGCATGTCCCACTGCTCCTTGTTGGGGACTGAGATGGGCCAGGCGGCGGGGATTGGTGTGAATACTCAAGAGAAAATGGGGGCTCCCTTGCCAAGGGTAGCGTGGATGAGGGGTTCGGGTCGGGCATCCAGCTCGACAAGAAACCAGTTTGCCCTGTACATGGTTCCTCCAGGGTACTCAGGGACTGCGAAGTCAACAAGGGGGTAGTCCGTGGAGGGGATCCAGTCAGGGCTGGGTTGTGGAAGGCGAGGAGTGTCAAAGAATTTGGCGGCCTCAAATTGTTCGGCAAGGGAGAATGGGGATGGAGTGCGTGCTGGGAAAAGGTCAAGTCCCAAGGCGTTGCACTCAGATCCGAGAAGGGTGGAGGAGAGGGAGACGGATGGTGAAAGAGGGGAGAGACAAACTCGGGCGACGGCGTCGTCGTTGTCCTCATCGCACTCGTAGGCAGGAGGGTTTTTGAAGGGTAGGGACCTTCTTGCCAGTTGGGGAGTGGGGGAGGCGATGGCGTCGACATCGGCATAGGAAAGAGTGGGGGAAGGGTAGGCGAGAACGGGGGAGGCACAAGTGGGGACTGGGGACGAGGGACAGTAGGCAGGGGATGAGTAGGTTGGGACGGGCGAGGATGGAATATAAACTGGGGATTGAGACATTGGCAGATATGAGAAGAGGTAGAGTTTGAAGGTGAAGAGGGTGGAGAAGGTGAGTGTTACGAACCAAGGCCAAGTCCTGGCCGAAGATTGTCCTATTTTACTCAAGAAGAACCTCTCTCACTTTGCATTGCCGACTCCCTTCCATTTTCTGGGCTATTCCCCCTGCGATACAAGATATTGCTATTGCAAAGACATTATAACACGACCAGGCACCAGTTTCCTAATCGGGTAATCATCGCGTGGCAGCCACATGGCCACCCAGCCACCATGGACCCAAAACAGCGGCACAAACTCTTAGAAACTATTGCATAAATCATCTGACGTCATCAAGGCTCCAATGACATCATGGCTGACTGAGCGACTCCACAGTGACCTCATAGGCTCACTAAGCGCTCCACAGTGACATCATAATGATGTCATCACTCCACAATGATCAGTAATACGCTCAGTAAGCCTGAAAGTTGACACAAGCAAGTTTATGCCTCTGTAGTCCTATTGGATGGTACCAAAGAGTCTAGAATAGTCCCAGTGCTTTGTAATCGACCCTGTATACTGTATATAAGCCCCAATGAAGCATGGCAGTCGTCAGACTGTCCATTTGTGATACTCTCCACTTCCTGGGTACTCCCCTGCGACTGCTCAGTCTAAAGCCTTCCCTCGTCTTCAAGGTACTCTTCAACGACCGCCTTGTTTAAAGTTCCTCGCTGCACTGGCCTCTACTCTTCGCCTCTGCCTTCTGCAACACGTACCAGTCCCCATCTGGTATCTTCTAGTCGTTTGGCTCGTCCTCCTGTTCAACGCTGTTTACGCCGCGTACCATCTGTTCCGACCCCTGCCCACCTGCTCCTGAGTCCTTAGTGATCAGCAGTACGTGTCTTGACAGTGAGGAAGTAGTTTGGTAGGTGGAATGGATGAGATGGCAAGCAAGTTGTAGAAGATGCTCTGCCGTCTCGAGTTCTGGAGGAGGGTTTTTATACATGAGCTCGTCCACCCGCAGGGGAATTTGTCTTTGAGTTCAAGTATTCTTTAAGTAGAGCCGGAGCGTGAAGGTCAGCAGAATTGACCCATGAGCGCTCCGAAACCGGGTATCCTTCCCAATGAACAAGGTATTGTGTCCTGCCTCGGTACTTTCTGTCTCCAATAATAGCAGCAATTTCATATTCTTCTTCTCCTTGTACAATGTCAGGTGGTGGTCGGGTAAAAGCTTTGCCGTATACCCCTGTTTCAGTGAATGGCATGAGAAGATCCACATGAAACACATTGTGGATTTTCATTGATGGGGGCAGTTTGATGCGATATGCCACTGGTGTGATTTGTTGTATCACCTCAAATGGTCCATAACGCCGAGGGGCAAGCTTCTTTGATGGGGCCTTGACCACCAGATTACGTCCATCCAGCCACACAAGTTGTCCTTCTTCGAGCTTCCTTGGTTCTTCTGATGGTTTGATACATTTCAGAAGTTCCTCCTGTGCCCTGGATCGTACCTGTTCCATGATTTTGAGACGTGTTTCAGCCTCTGGAACAGATATATCCATTGTTGTCCATTTGGCAGTTGGATTGAAACCAAGAAGAAGTTCGTGTGGTGTGTGCCTGGTGCCTTCATGTCGCCAAGAATTGTGAGCAAACTCAGCAATAGGAAGTAGTGTGTGCCAATCGTTTTGCCGTTCATTTACGAATTCCCTTAGATAAGTCTCAATCCAGAGGTTCATCCGCTCAGTTTGTCCGTCCGTGCGTGGGTGAAAGGCTGTGCTCAAATTTTGTTTGATCCCTGTGGCTTTACAGATGGCCCTGGCGAAGTTTCCTTTGAAACGAGGGGTCCCTGTCAGAGATGATTCTCTTGGGAATTCCGAACCATGGAAATAGATTAGCCAGGTACTTGATGGCAACGCCCAGACCATCTATAGGTTTTATTGCAGGGGATAAACTTTGCGGCCTTTGAGCAGCCTTGATCGACAATAGGTAAGAATGGAATCGTATGATCCGGACTTTGGAAGATCCGTGATAAGGTCCATTGAAACATATTGGAAGGGGCCAGCTGATACATTTGTATCAAATGGTTGGAGTGGCGCATGTTTCAGGGTGGTGATGGCTTTAGATTCTTGACACTTAGCGCATCCCTTGACGTATTCTTCCACAAATAGACGGAGTCTGGGTCCTTCGTATTTCCTTCTTATAAGGTCCCAGGTGTTAGCGATGCCAGGGTGTCCTCCCACTGGGGAATCATGGACTTCCTTCAAGACTTCCCGTCGTAAAACGGGGTCGTCAGGCAGGTAAGTACGTAAGGGGAGTGACTTGTGTGAGTAAGCTTTGCGTGCAAAAGCTTCCTGGTTATCGCCAAAGGTATGGTTAATGGTAGGAGCACGAGCTTCAGGGATATTTGCCATTTGCAAGTGTTCATTGAAGACATGATCGGGTAGGAGTGTGATAGCTTTGTTATGAATGTTTTCTCCTTTATGATCAGGTCGTCGTGATAGAATATCGGCAACAGTGTTAGATTTTCCAGGGATAGTTGTCAACTTAAAATTGTATTCCTGGAGAAGGGCCATCCACCTTGCTTGACGTGGTGAAAGGTCCTGGGGTTTACGGAAGTAGGCCAGATTGGCATGATCTGTGCGAATAGTTACTTCATGACGTGCCCCAAGTAGCCAGTGTCGATATTCTTTAAGAACAGATACTATAGCGAGTAGTTCTCTGTCATGGATATCGTAGTTCCTTTCTGCTGGTAGTAGGGATCTTGAAAAATATACCAGAGGATGGATACCATCTTCAAATTGCTGAGATATAGTGGCTCCCAGAGCGAAAGAAGAGGCATCAGCATCAACAATGAAAGGTTTGTTGAAGTCTGGGTTGCGAAGAACAGGATAATGGGTAAAGATATTTTTGAGAATATTGAACGAAGATTCAGTGTAGTTATCCCAGACCCAAGGTTTGTTCTTCTTAGTGAGCCAGACTAGAGGTTGAACGATATCCGAATATTTTGGAATGAAATTGCAATAGTAATTCCCAAATCCAAGGAAAGAGCGTAGTTCGTGAAGATTGGTAGGGGCTTTCCAATCACGAATTCCTTTGACTTTGATTGGGTCCATCTTGATCATTCCTTTGCCGATAATGACGCCAAGATAGTCAATTTCTTCTTTGTGGAATTGACATTTCTCAGGTTTAAGGAAGAGGTCATTATCTTGAAGCTTCTTAAAGATGCGAGTAACAAGATCTTTATGGTACTCCCATCCTTTAGATGCTTGTGTGGCAATGATGCCATCGTCCATATAGATGTGGAACTCCATATCATGATGATTGAGTTCTTCTCTAAAGATATCATTGACCATAGATTGGAAGGTGGCAGGGGCATTAGTGAGACCGAAGGTCATCACCATAGGTTCAAATAAGCCCTTGTTTGTTTTGAAAGCTGCCTTCCATTGATCACCGTCTTTGATGCGTATGTTGTTATAACCCCATCGTACATCAAACTTAGTGAAGTATTGTTTACTTCCTAAGCGAGTGATGATTTCGGGAATGAGAGGAAGAGGGGTTTTGTTTTCAACAGTGATTGCATTAAGACGTCTATAGTCTTGGACGTAGCGTCGTTTACCATCTTTCTTGCCTACAAAGAAGCAAGGAGAGGCATATGGTGACTTTGAAGGACGTATGTATCCTTTTTCCAAATGTTCCTTTAGGAATTCATCTTGGGCCTGTTGTTCCACTGGTGCGAGGGGGTAAATCTTGCAATTGAGCGTAGATGGAGCATCAGGGATTAGGTCTATGGCATGATCCCAAGGTTTGGAAGTAGGAAAGCGATGAGAGGCTTCTTCAGAAAAGAGCCTTTCAAAGCGATGATAGTCGGGAGGAACTAAATCCTTCCAGTCCTTCTTGTCTTGATCAGCTGCTTGTGCAGCTAATTGAGTAGATGTGCTAATCTTTGCTACTCTGATTGGAGTAGGATCAAAGCGTGGGGGTATAGGAAGTCGCTTGATCCATTTGTCGGCGTCCCAAGTAGAGGCTACGACAGTATCCTCAAGGGTTCCTTTGGTCCAATCAACAGTAGGGTTGGTAGCACGAAGGAATGGGAAGCCAAGAAGCATGTCATCGGTTGAGATTTCAGCGATATAGAAGCGCATTCGATGTTCTTGTCCTTTAAATCGAATGTAAAGGTCGACTGCTTCAGTGACAGTTCCGGCTTTGTTGTGAGTTCCATCTACATTGCGCATGACTTTTGGCTTTTGTAGAGTGGAAACTGGGAGTTTATAGCGAGTGATGATATTCTTGTGAATGAAATTGTCGGTTGCTCCACTATCAAGTAGAGCGACAAGATCGGCCCTTCGTCCACTAGTGCGTATTTGAACAGGAACTTTGATTGAATTGAGTCTTGCTACAAATACATCACTAGGGAAGACAGCTCGAATTAAGGCCGGGTAATTCAAGCTGGGGGAAAATCCACTCCGTTATTGACCATGGCAGTAGCCCATGAGCAACGTTGTTCTTCAGAATATCCGGACATTATAGCCGCAACTTCCTCAGGAGATGGTCCTTCATTATAAGTTTGTGTCTCCTGTTGAGTAGGTTGTTGGACTGGTTGATCATCAGGAGGATTTTCCTGATAATATTCGGTTGGTTGTTCATCAGTTTGAGCTAAACGAACATGGGTGTCGACCTGTTCTTCAGGGTAGTACAGTTCCTGGTATTCATCTGGTTCTATAACTTCAACCAGACGTGTTTTCATAGGAACTGATTTGAAGGTGGTCGGCTTGTTAGGACAGTTGCGTGCAACATGTCCTTGTTTAGAGCAAAAGAAGCAACGTCCTTCAATTTGATGTTGTTTCTTCTCTTGCTCAGTGGTGGCCGCTCTAGCACAATCAACATCCATTGGAACAACTTGGTTGTTGCTCCTAGGAATAAATTGACCCGTAGGGTTCCTTGGTACAAACGTAGGATTGGCCCTAGGAGGCGGTCCAGTAGGAGGGCGGAATGTAGTGTTGGTAGGACGGAAGTTAAGGAATCGTTGGGGATTACGTGCGATATTGCGTATATCTCCCATGTAGCTTTGCCTCACGGCATATTTGTTATGTTCCTTTCTAGCTGCTTCAGTCCATTCCGTAAAGTTGGTAGGTAGGGTTTCCCTTGATAAGACGTTGTTAAGGAGTGGCCTACTAAGACCTCTAGCAAAGTAGTCTAGAGTTCCGTTTGCATTTAGGTCGTATCCTGCGTCATTAGCAAGGTTGGTAAAGGTGGCAATATAAGAGTCCAGGTCAGGTCCTTGTTGCCTTAGAACAGCTAATTTGTTGAATGCGTTTTGCCTTTTATTGGTGTCAGTGAAGGCATTGTTAAACGCATTTCTAAAGTCGTTCCATAGAACTTCATCGGTCCTGAGTATTCCCAGTGTGTTGACACTATTATTGACTGCTTCCAGTTGAGTGTCAACCCAATGGTCTACATTAGGGCCTCTTATAAAGGATAGACAAGCGTTAACTCGTCTATAAGGATTGTTGAAGAGGGAGTTTTCATCATTCATATTGCGAAAGATGGCAAACTCTCTCATGAATTTGGAGGATTGGGAGCGATCTCCATCGAAGATAGATGGTGGGTTTCCCCTGACCGCTCCATTAGAGGGGATTGGGACTATGGCAGCCATAGCTGGAGGTGGTGGAGTAGGAGGTGAAGGTGGAGTAGGAGGGGTAATAGGTCTAGGAGTGGGTACGCGAGCGATACCAAAAATCCTTTGTGGTACAGGAAGTGGTTCGGGTGCTGGCGCGGCTTCTACAGCTAGATGTATAGGAGATAACCTTGGTGAAGGTTGTCTAGTTCGAGGTCGAGAGGAAGGTCGTTCGGATTCTTCTGCTGAAGATAAACGATGTCTTCCAAGAGAAGGTGAAGGTTGGTATTGAAAAAGTTGGTACTGGGGGTCTGATTGATCCCAAGTTCCTAAACCGTGTTCTTTGTTATTGAGAACAAGGCCTTCATGAGTGGCGTATTCAAGGTTGAGTCCGACTTCTCGTCTATCAAGTTTATACCAACGTCCGTTGATAAATTCGATAGGGTGGTAAAGGTTTTCAATGCGGAGGTAGTATCCTACTTCGGGTTCGTCGGGATGCCAAAAGGCGTTACCAGTAATATGACTAGGTAGGTTTTCTTGGTTGCGTCGAGTGACGGTTCAGTGTTGAAGAGGGTTAGATGAGGAAGCGGGTTCGATAGAAGGTTCAGGGATAACAAGAGTATTTGAGGTAGAAGCCGTGGTGGAACGTTAAGCTTGGTCTGATGTCACGGTAACTAGCCGTGTCAGTTCACAAGCAGAAAGCAAGTCGATGATAGAGATGTGTTCAAGAAACGGGCTGGTTCCCGTGTATAGTGAGTAAGGATCCCTGCAGCGGTCGAAGTGTTTTATGCTAAACAGGTTATGGCCAATAGACCCTTCCTAGTACGACTCGGTCCGTTGAGAAGCTAGGGTAAGTTTGTAATGGGATAGACTAGGGCTGGTTCCACTAGCTATATGCGTTCAAGTCCGTTGGGACCTTGAACAACGCAGAGAGAGTAGAGGAAGGTAGGTCTTAAAGGAGGAGAGCTCTTCTCAGGAGAGTGAAGAGAGACTCTTAGGGAAGGAAGGGAAAGGCGAAGAGTAGATGGTGGATGGTGTGTTAAGAGTTGATGAAATGGAGAGGTGGTTGTGAGTTAAGTTTGTGAGAGTGAAGTGGGTTGCAGGCGAATATGTTGGACAAGAGTAGGTTGGATTCTACAAGAGACCAAGCTTAGGGCTTTGGTCACAAAGTACTGAGCTTATATATACAGGAGAAGCACAGCAATAGCTGCGCTTTGACTGTGCTACTAGTATAGTAGGAGTCATAATAAGTAGGAGTCATAGGAATGAGGCCACGAATGAGTCAGAACCAAGTAACTGTGCTGCACAGTAGGTGTGCAGCATTGCACAGTCGAAACTAAGAAGTGAACATAAATGGAAAGAGAACCAAACAAAGGGAAAGTAACAGCAATCCAGTGTTACCTGGACGTGTATGGATCACATGATAACACAGAAAGGATCACAAGACGTAAGAAATCACAAGATCAGTAAGTAAAGGGACGTACGCAAGCAAGCAGTCCGTAGCAAAAGGTAGGAAGTAAACGTAAAAGGAAAATGGTGTAACACCCAAGGTAGTTCACAAAACTTTGTGGGACCTGAGGATCAGTGGAGATCTCCTCCCAGATTTGCAGAAAGTTGGCCTGATCATCTGTATGTACCCATCTCTTGATCTTATCCCACAGATCAGGAAATTCGGTTGTATTGAAGTGTGATCGCATCGCGCGCAACACGTGCCATTTGCAAAGCCATATCCGACTTCCCGGATAAGCAATCTTGAGGGCGGCAATCTGCATGGCATCACGATCTGTCATAATAATAGACGGCCGGATAGCCGGACTGGCATCCCTGACCCAACGGACAAAAAAGGAAATTGTGTCCGTTGTTCCATTGGATGCCAGCATCCAGGCAACAGGCACACCTATCCGGAAAAGGTAAGCGCGCTAAATTGACATTTACTAAATATTACGCACCATGTCCCCAGTGATCCCGCGCGATCATGGTAAATAATAAAAAGTCCGGATATTGAGTAATATTATGAGTTGCGTCAATACCGATGAAGCCGTTCCTGAGGCGGCGGAATGCCTCCATTTGGAAAGGGGTCTGGATGCATAACACATATGCATCCTCCTGCAGATTTGACTGAGATGGGGCACTGTGCAGCCTATCTTTGTAAAATACATTTGTATTTTCATCTCTCAATCTGTCCAACCAGAGCCTGGTGGAGATGGCATGCTCTGGATGCAGCCTGATATTGTTATCTTCAATTTCCCGGGCCATGCGGCTCACATCCCGAAGCGAGATGAATTGGTCTCAGCTGCCATTGGGCGACGAATCCTGAATATCGCGTACCTTTCAATTCATTAGGTTAGCGATTAAAAATAAATTCAATGCACACTTACTATTTCCCGTGGATCAACCTTCCTTGACAACAAGGATCTAATTTTATCGCGCGCTACGCATGACATTCGTGTGTAAGCGAGATTAGCAATTCCAATTTCATGGTCATGCTCGCTTGCGTATTGTCCGAGAATGGTAGGCACGTCCGCGTATGATTTGATGACTATTCGGCAACGGCAACCCGTCTTCTTGATCTCGGATCTCCGTGTGCGATTGGGGTGCTTCTTTACATAACGCGAAGCTCCTCCGGATAGTTGGCGGGAACAGACGAAAACTTTTTTTGTCCATCCCTGCCCATGCTCGGTGCTGGATGTAATCAATTCAATGGCATTAGCCAGTTCTTCTTGCCGGCGCCACGCGTCGAAATCGGCTGCTGTCGGCCATTCCATGGGGTATCCACCGTGCTCCCGGTCATAATTAAAATCTCCCCTCTTTCCAGAATTGGCAATGATCTTTGAAGGGGCATGCGTGAACTTTAAACATTGTGTCGTGCAAGGGGCGCTCGGGCCGGAAGCGGCGGATGGAGCGGATGGGGCGGATGATGCGCCGGCCAATCGGAAACGGGATAACATTTGTTTTTGATTTGGTAGGGAAAAAGGTAAGTAGTTATGCTACTGTTAACTCGCTTATATGTGTAATTTAATGCGTGATTGAACCCCCGATTCTCTTGCCGACCAATCGCCTTTTATGGCAATTCTTGATCATCCAACCCACCGCTAAAAGTCAAAAGCTAAGAGGAGAGGAGAGGACGTTACAGCACAGCATGACCCCTTTTCGCGGCAAGCTGCTCAAAAAGATTTTTTCATTTGATAATGGTGCCAGACAGATAAGGCAATTTAGTTATGTAAAGTTGCCATGAAGGGCCGGGGAACCCCCGAATCCGGTGACCCTCCCACCGTCCGTCCTCCTCCAGATCAGACAAGATACCCATTCCTATCATCGCATCGATACCACCGTTGATGGTCTATTATGCTGACAAGGTAACACCCACATCGTAGTACCGATTCCCTCCCCTTCCGGGTTCCCTCCTGAATCTCGGTACGTGTTCTTTTGTCTGTTCGGATCGATCTGCCAATGCTTGGGAAGCGTAGGTCCTCTGTACTACCTGTACATGTCGCTGCTCTCCACGTTTCCGACCAATAGCATCCATATCCTTGCTGGCATCAACTAAACGACCTGCTGTACCTCCCCTAGCCGACCGGCTTTCGAGTTCCATTACACCTTCTTGGGAGTCGTGCGGAAGTGGAAGTCGGTCTGGAGCGCAGGCATGGCATATGGTAGCATTGAGTTGGTCGAGCGACACCTCTTTAGTTTGTACTTTGTGCTTCCGCTCTTGGGTGTCTGTCTTGGCTTTTTGTTCCATAACTGGTGCGTAAAGTCTCCCGTTGATTCTTCATCGAATCTCAATGCAACGGACGAACAGGTATCCCTCCCACGCATTTCCTGGAGATACACTGTGCTATGTGACCGGCATGGCGTTCGCGGTTGTGGGCATCCAGGGTCACTTTTCCAAGACGCTACTCTTCTTCCTCCTTCCACCAATCTTCGACTTTGTCCTTTCCTGTCCCCAACTGTTTGGACTCGTGCCATGCCCGCGCCGTCGTGTCCCCCGGTATGAACCCGCTTGAACACCGCGGCCCTCCGTGCTGACGTGAACCGCAGCTTCGACCCAGAGACCCATCTTCTGCCTCCATCCAAAGCCGTTTTTCTAAAGCGGACATCGCGACTTTCGGCCGTGGTTCTACGGGTGTTGGCGGGACTCGGCTGTACAGAACTGACTACACTTCCGGATGGGACGATCCTCGAGGCGACGAACCTGACTTTGTTCAATGTATTGCTTTTGCGCATGGGGCCCTCCTTGTGTGAAAACGATTATTGACGATCTCGTCAGTTAGCGGGAAGCGTCGTTGCGTTTATAGTGCGATATGGATTGGTTTATGATGGCGATCGCCGTTAGGGTTTGTGTCCGACGAGCCATGTCTCCCCTTCCCCGCATGATTCGGTCGGGTAGGGGTACCGCGAAGGCGCGTGACATGCATTTGTGGTAAGCAGCCAAAAGCGTAAAATTCGTGCTGAAATAACTTTTTTTTTTTGATTTTATATTACTAAATGTATTCATGCAATCTCAATGTTGTAGTGCTACGTCATTTGGAGCCGAAAGTTTGTCACAAAGTCAGTCCTACCATACCGCATTCGTGCCCTCCTCTCAATCCAAATCATACGCCACGAGTATCTCCCATCTGTAGGTGCGGTTAGCGAGCTCTTGGTGCCCACTTCTGGTAGCCACCTTGAAATTTATGTTCATTGTGACCACCTTAATAATCGCCGTCATCTTCCGACCTGGATATGAACGGACGTGTGAGCGTCTCAGTATTCGTACGCGTGAGAAACCGCCTACTTTTGTTTCTTCGAATGCTTTACAATCTGCTTTGCCGTGACCCCACCCGCGACGGCGCCAGCGAGTTCTATTTTTTTCTCTCCCCTTTTCTCATGTGCTGGCGTTGCGTCTTGGCGCTCAGATCTATGAGGTAATAGAAGTCAACTTCAGCAGGCAACAGGAGAGGTAAGCATACAAGACAAGAGGAGTCGCGAAAGTTGGAGCGATGCTGGTGGCGAAACAGAAAATGGCAATAACAGAGGAAAGACGCATGGTTGCGATCGTGGGTTTAAAACGAAACTCGTCAATTCGTGGTGGTTTGAAACAAAGTGTGGCTTGTTTGTAGGTATCCAGTACCTACGAGTATAAAGCAGTGAATGGGAGCGCAGCTGGAGAGCAGGTACTCTGGGCATTGGCTCTTTATACTTTTTCCGAGTCCCGTCTTTCCGCTATTCATTGATCAGCAAATGTCCGGATTGGGGTGATTCCAATCTCATCTCTTTTACACAAGTGGTGATGCAAGGAAGTTGCACGTTGATGCACCTATGATGCACCTATGTTTCAAGGCTATTTGGAGCAGCGAGCGAGCGCGCACGCAAAGTCGTCTCAGAAGTGGTGATGCGGGCACGTGATGCACCTACGCGTTACGTGAAGCAGCTAGCGCGCACGCGAAGTCGTCTCAGACCGATCAAAGCGGAGACCTCTTCCATCAATCAATAGTTGCATCAACGTGCCACTTCCTTGCATCACCACTTGTGAGACGACTTTGCGTGCGCGCTCGCTGCTCCAAATAGCCTTGAAATGTAGGTGCATCATAGGTGCATCAACGCGCAACTTCCTTGCATCACCACTTGTGTAAAAGAGATGGGATTGGAATCACCCCAATCCGGACATTTGCTGATGGCAATAAATGAATAGCGGAAAGACGGGACTCGGCAAAAAGTATAAAGAGCCAATGCCCAGAGTACCTGCTCTCCAGCCGCGCTCCCATTCACTTCTTTATACTCGTAGGTACTGGATACCTACAAACAAGCCACACTTTATTTCAAACCACCACGAATTGACGAATTTCGTTTTAAACCCACGATCGCAATTATTGCAACCATGCGTCCTTCCTCTGTTATTGCCATTTTCTGTTTCGCCACCAGCATCGCTCCAACATTCGCGACTCCTCTTGTTTTGTATGTTTACCTCTCCTGTTGCCTGCTGAAGTTGACTTCTTTTACCTCATAGATCTGAGCGCCAAGACGCAAAGCCAGCACTTGAGAAAAGGGTTTATAAAAAGGCGGTTTTCGCTGGCGCCCTCGCGGGTGGGTACGCGGCAAATGCGCTTGAAAATCATGCACATTCGAAGAAACAAACGTAGGCGATTTCTCACGTGTACGAATACTGAGACGCTCACGTCCGTTCATATCCAGATCGTCGGAAGATGACGGCGATTTTTAAGGTGGTCACAATGAACATAAATTTCAGGGTGGCTACCAGAAGTGGGCACCAAGAGCTCGCTAACCGCGCCTATAGACAGGAGATACTCGTGGCGTATGGTTTGGATTGAGAGGAGGGCACGAATGTGGTATGGTAGTACTGACTTTGTGACAAACTTTCGGGTCCAAACGACATAGCACTACGAATACATTTTGTAATATAGAATCAAAAAAAAAGTCATTTCAGCACGAATTTTGCTCTAGCATCACCAGCCGCCACAGCCACCGCCTGAGCCCTGCCCTCCATCATCCATCACGGTCTCGGTGTAGTGATCCCGGAGGACACAATTGTGAGTTAGCAAGGCTGGTTACCTGACCTGTTATCCCAGAGGACACCCAAGGAGAAAAGAGGGAGGAGCGAGACCCAGCTGGAATATGGAACATGGACACGAGAACAATGAGGGTGTCTCCAGGCAGGCAGATGAGATTGCAGGAAAGAGTATTATTCTTCAAGTTAGCTAGAGTTTGATGTACAGGGCAGCACAAAGGAGAATACGAGGTGAAAGGAAGGGGAGCAGGAAATGGAGTCGAGAACGCGTGAGAAAGAGACAGTGGCATGGCATACGAGAAGGTGGCATAAGGCATAGGTGGCACAGCAGAATCATGAGGAGAAAGGGGAGGCGATGACAAGACGTGCGCGTGATTCCAAGGCTAGCGGGAATCCTCCCTTAAACCTCCCAGGGGATTGAAGTCCCTGGTCGAATGAGGCTTGAGGTCGTGCGTGCGCGTGATGTTGTTGGGGCTGTGGCCATCGGGGGTCCTCCGTCGGGCAGGAAGTAATAGTGCACACAGCTGACGTCGTGGCGCGCTGCAGCGAGTCGCGGCGAAGGAGACGTGGGCGGTGTGGGCGGCGCGGGTGATAATGAGGCGGGGAATGCGGCGTACATGCAGATGCAATCTAACATGGTGTTGTGTGTCACAGTGGCGCCAGGTGGTCCTCCGTTGTGCAAGAAGAACAGATAGTGGCGGTCGACGTCGTTGCACGCTGCGGCTCGTCGTGGCTCCGGAGGCGTGGGTAACATGTGTGTCGACGGGGAAGTGGATGGTGCGCGCATGAAGGTGCATGCGGCTTGGTCGTCGCACGTTGCTGTTTGGTCAGACATTGTTGCTGGTGCTGAAATTGTTGTTGCGGCTGCAGCCGGTGTTTCGAGGGAGGCGGTGAGGCGGCTGCTGCTGTTCCTTCTGCGGTGGGAGAGGGCAATGCATCGGCGGCAGTGGAGGAAATGGTGGTGGGCTGCGAGCCCGACTTGCACGTTGCTCTTGCCGTTGTGTCTCGGCCACGACACCGTGGCCGTCTCCAACTGAGGTGGCGATGGCACGCATGGCCGACGGCGCGTGAGTGAGTGGGGAGGCAACAGGGAAGGCAGCGTGCGGTATGTCTCCTGAGATGGCGGTGCGTCCTGGCATGTTGGCGGCGTCAGTGAGCACAAGTTGATCAAATCAAAGAGGGCCAACATACCGTCCTCTGATGAATCAGAGAATGTGGTGGGAAATTTTCCTCAGTCGAAAGCGAACGAGATGGGCATCATTGCACTCACCGCTTCCACTGGCATATACCTCTTCATCCGGGTTGTACTCGACGCAGTGATGATGACTTTTGAGCACCTCTAATTCCTCGTCGTTGATCCGGTGGACGAGCACCAGTGACGAAGCGATCTTGGAGAATTGGGTGGACCGACGCAGAGGGCGGAGTGTATGGCATCTTGACGCTGTGAGTCGGCGTGCGTGTCTCGGCGGGGTGTGCGGGAATGAAGTTAGCAGTCTTTCCAGACGTCACGAGTCGCTATGTTGGTGAGGAGAGTTCCATCGAGGTGATCGGGTTGTCAGAAAATATATTTTTAGTGACTTGGCGCGCGGATGCATCCACCTCATCACACGGATCAACCTATCAGAAAAAAACCATCAGGAGGGAGGAACACTCACTTGACAAACCCGTCGTCTCCCGCACTCACGCCGATATTCTCATGAGCCGCACGATGCTCTCTCAACTGTGCCGTCATGCGATTGTCCACCGCCCTCGGATAAAACATCGGGCCCCGCATCCGTTTTCCCCAAATCGAAGATTCGGACCTTCTTTTCTTGTCCGCCAGTCAGCAAGCGCCTGGCCGACGGATCTGGGGAGATCGCGATGCTGCGAACGATGTGATTGTGCGGGAATGAGTGAAGCATCTGCCCGCTGTACGTATCCCGGATTTTACTGCAAAAGAACAGGGCAGAGCTGGGGTGTGAGTCTGACCGCACACCTTCAGTTTGTACATAAATACGATGGAGAGACGTACGCCGTAAAGTCTGCACTGCCAGAGGCTGCGCAAGAGCCATCACGACTGAGCTTGGTGCTCCAAACGGCGCCTTTATGTCTGACGAAGGTGCCGATCCGATCCCCGATCCATTTGCGTTTCCATCCTTGCAGCAAAATATAAGCAGGTACGTGCCATCATCCAAAAGAGGAGAAAAAGATAGGCGGGTGACTATTGGGCGCGTGTGACCTGGCGCGATGAGCGGCACAGCTCTTTGCGGGGCTGACATTGCCACTCGTGATCTTTATAATAAAATGAAAATGTAGGACCGGTGATCAATGGGCATGAGTTCGTAGATGCAGGCATAGGTGGCAATGACAAGCAGGGCCAGAGGCGACACGGCAGGTGGTGGGGCAAGGGTTGGCGACATAAGCGAAGGCGGAGGCGCAGAGGGTGCTGAGACGGTTGTGGCGGAGGGCAGGGCTGATGCGGCGGTGCTGAAAGGCAGCTTGGGCTGAGGTGGTGGCGGCTGGCGATAATGGCGATGCGGTGGATGGCGCTGAGGCAATGACTGGCAAATTCCGAGACGACGGCTGTACGGCTGGTGCTAAAATGGCTGGGGTGGCAGTGCTGGTGCTGGTGCTGGTGCTGGTGATGTGGTGATGGAACAAAGAGCTGAGGCGGCGACAGAAGTGACTGAGATGACAGCTGGCTCAGCAGGTCCTAAGACGGCAGGGTGGGGGAAGCTGAGGTGACAGTGGTGGTTGGCATGTTGGTGATGCTGGCGATACGGCAGACAGTGCTGAAGTGAAGATGGTGGGCGAGGCTACGATGGAGGCTGGTGCCGCGTCGCCATGAGTCAAGGAGAATAACATAACTCTTGGGTCAAACAAAACAAATGTCTCAACACAGCCCATGTCTGCAATTTTGAGGGGAGTAATTTGTCTCATACAGATGTGCAGGCTGCCTGCATTCAGCTTCACCAAATATTGCTCAAATCCCTAGCCCTCATTAAGCAGAGTCAGGTTTTATTGAAATTGATATTTGTGACGAATTTGTTTGTGGGTTTTCAAGCTCCGCCAACTGCGCTCGCTTAAAACGGCAATAATAAGCCTCCCACTCTCTAGTTTCCTGATGAATTGTCAGCCATGTGGATGGATTCCAACATTAGTTAATAAGAACTGAATCACTTCTTTGTACCTCCAACGCTGAGGTACAGCCCATTGGAAGAGGGGTCATGATTTGGGGACTGCCTTCCAAAATAAAAAATGCTCAAGGACCTAATCTCTTTGATCTAATGAGATGGATGGATGAAGCACATCACCGCCGCAGCTGCATGCACACCTAGCCACCCATCCACATCCTCTCGTGTCGAAGTCCATTCCATTATTCCACCGATGACGGCAATCCCGGTTCAAGCCCCTATCGCCTCACTCACCTCCCTCCAGGAAGCGACCTCCAGGAAGAGAGGAGGAGAGGGGAAGCGCAAGGCGGCGGAGGTAGGCAGGATGCGGCGGCAGCGCTTTACTCGGATGGGACGGTATCGCGAGGCAACTTCATCGCTTCTTCTCGCTCGCGCCGCCGACTGCCCATCAGAATATCCACATAATCCGCTCCGCCGAGCACATGCCCCTGCCCCTGCCCATGCCCATGCCCATGCGGGCCCTCCGCGTCCGCCACCGCCGCTGCCGTCGTTGTCGTTGCCAAACTCGACTGCCCGGGCCGCCGCCGCACGCGAGCGCCGCCCCTCTTCGCCTTCACCTTCGCTGCTTTTTTGGCCGCGTTGGCCGCGTCTGTCACGGCGGTGGTGGCGACGGCAACCTGCGTGCGCTCCGACGACGGTGTCGGCGTCGCGATCGTGCTGCTGCTCGTTGTCTTTTTCTGTGGCGTGCAGTGGCAGGGAGAGATCGTAAGCAACACCCTATTCTAGTGCAAGAGGAGAGGCCTCGCGGCGTACAGTACGCTTGTGTACTTTTGCACTTTTTCCCATTCCGAGGGAGGAAGTGGTTTGGCTCTTCAATCCACTCGCATTCATTTGGTGTGGTGTGTAATCAGGTGCACGTGCATTCTAAGAGCAATCAGATAAGATAAGGTGTACATGTACATGTAATGACTAAAAGGATATTATATGATCACGACGTGAGGAGCTCTAGGTGATACCAGCTAGTTGTTGTTGAGGCCCAAAGAAAGGTCGATACACGCGAGTCTAGCGCATGTTACAATTAGAATGAAAATCTAGGCATCAGTGCCAGTAACCCCATCAAGACCCCGCGCAGCTCTCCAGATAGCATTCCTGCGACCGCGCACACCCTCCCGGAGACGGTCAAGCACGGGGACAGTTGACTCCCAGGAAATGCAGGCGTCGGTAACGGATTGGCCATACTTAAGCATCGACTTTCCGGCCGCTGGAATATCCTGGCGGCCCTCGGTAATGTTCGATTCGATCATGACACCCATGATGAAGGAAGCAGTGTCGCCAGACTCAAGTTGGCGGGCCTGACACAGGTAGGGTCACTATTGCTGACATCTTTTCAGTCATTAGGGCACTCACAATGTCTTCCGCAACGTCAATTTGCCGCTGGTGCTGTTTTGAGGAGTTTCCATGGCTACAGTCAATCTGTGAAGTACGTATGTGTGAGTCTAAGTAGTTGTAGTTGCAGAAAGTCAAGGAATGACAAACCATAATCTTGGGTGCAAGGCCGGCCTTCAACAACTTCTCGCCACAATCCCTCACGTATTCAGCCGCATAGTTGGGACCCTTGGAACCTCCGCGGAGAATGACATGCACATCGGGGTTGCCCTGGAAAAAAAAATGGTTAGAATCCTGAAACAAGGCGGCAAAACGGATGAGCACTGACCTCGGTCTCAACGATGCTGCTCAAGCCTTCCTTTCCAACAGACAGGAAGACGTGCCCACTCCGCGCGGCACGGCAAGCATCGATGGCGACGCCAACGCCACCATCCGTCGAATTTTTGAAGCCAGTAGGCATTGAGAGTGCGGAGGTGAGCTCGCGATGTACCTGAGACTCGGTAGTACGAGCGCCAATAGCTCCCCATGAAACAAGATCTGCGGTGTATTGGGGGCTGATGGTGTCGAGGAATTCGCATCCTGCGGGGAGACCCATCTTCGCGACATCGAGGAGGAGTGTGCGAGCCACGCGAAGCCCGCGATTGATTTGGAAAGTCCCGTTCATATCGGGATCGTTGATGAGACCCTTCCACCCGACGGTCGTCCGGGGCTTTTCGAAGTAGACGCGCATAATGATATGGAGATCATCTTTTGCGGTTTCAGCGTACGCCTTTAGTTTTTGTGCGTATTCGAGGGCTGCATCGACGTCGTGCACCGAGCAGGGTCTGATGGAAAATTTGTAAGGGGGCGCTCAATTTCAAAAACAAAACAAAATTACCCGACAACGACAATAAGGCGGTCATCGGTACCGCGAAGGATTGCTTCCGTGGCTTTACGGCCCTCAAGGACAGCCTGGGCAGCACCGAGGGATCTGCATACCCAGAGTCAGCGTAAGTAGGAGATTATCTGGTGCAAGGGGACACACAACGGTAGATCCTCCTGGAGAATTTGCGGGGGGATGAGGGGACGCGTCGACTTGACGCGGCGGTTCTCCAGACGTTGAAGAGCTTCCTTGAACGGAATGGCCATGTTAAGATCGGTCACTGGAGGGATGGAAAAGTTTGAAGGTGTTGTAGGAGAGGAAGGGTGAGGAAGCTGATGCGGCACAAAGAACATCCGCTCACTTTTTATAGGACGAAGGAGTGAAAGAAACCAATGCAGATTATGTTACCTCCCTGAGACTAGAGGACGACACGTTCGTGGTTGTCGCAAAGTTTGAAAGGATGTTTCGAGTCAAGCTCAACGAAGTCCACCGTGGGATGACTAAGCTGACCCTCTCATCGGACCGGCTATGTGATCCACCTCTTTGTTTTACACAGCCTCTCACTTGTTCTCCTCGGTATCTCCTACGTCCGATGCTTTGCGGAAATAAGATGTCATCTTCAAGCAAAGTCCAGGCTGATCTGTACTTAGAAGAACGCATCAGAATGTTGAATGTCTCGATTCGTCTACTTCTTCCGGAATCTACCCATCCACCTGGCAGTTGAGATCGCATTCCACTGCGCGAAGAACTAGATAATTGAATTGTGCTGCCTGCCAACAAAACCTCCGTCAACGTGCTGAAAACGCGCTGGTACATTAACACATGATGTCAGCTTCCGTGGGCGCTGAGGGGTTGGAGGAGCAGCGCATTAGGTGCCTTCACGGATCACATTCTGAGTTGCCCGCTTACCATTCACATATCGACAGGTTCCTGCCGCATAAGCAGAATTACCGACATCCATGGCCCGTATGCTATCACTGCATCCTGAAACGCCCATTGGCCACTTTTCTGTAGTGCATATATGGTCAAGAAACTGCCCTTGACGTCTCAGTGATCCAACGCAATGTCCTCTAACCGGGCCTATGGAGACGGAACCGGCACATTACAGCAAGGGGTGACATGCCGTTCTGTGAACTAATACGGTGGCCGGATACCAAGATATGCGACCAGCGGTGACCGGCTGTGTCGTGATTAATTACGGTGGAATTTCTCAACCGGCCACGTCAATGAACCGTAGCGTCTGTTATCGGGCCTCCATCCATGACAGCATCATCGGAAGATGGTTCCTATTGACGTCCGTGGGCAACACAGTCATCCCGCAACACTCAGCATAACTCATTGCTAGCGTACACGCTCGGATCTGTCATGTATCCCTCCGTACTTAGCCGTTGGTGACGGGAAAGAGGTCAGTTACTCCCTGTGTTGGATGTATATCAATCTGTGCGAGTGCGATATTCGAGGTTTGGAAATCGAGCGGCGTGCATCGGACAGTCGAAGCGAAGGAGCATTACGCACGCGTTATGAGCCATGTGATCGGTCCATTGGTGCCCGCCGCTGCGCGCCAATTTTGCCTCCCAGGCAGACCCAACTCAGGTCTGCTACCTACCGTCAGTTCAGGCCCCCCTGCCTTTTCCCTGTGCCACCGTTAGATTTCCTCGTCAGGCGTTGAAAATCTCGCTCACAGATAAACAGACACGGATCGGACCCGCCTTTGCCTTCGGACCACGTCACACCGCGTCGCACTAGTTTTGCAGTCTTTCTTTCTTCATGGACTTTTCCGCATTCAATGCTGCGGAGCAGGCGCATATGACCAAGGTCATCGAGAAAAAGCAGGTTTGTCCACGTCTCGGCTCCCGCACTTGGCAACGTTTTCAATCATGTCGACTAGATGCAAGACTTCATGCGGATGTACTCCAACCTTGTTGAGCGCTGCTTCATGTCATGTTGCAATGACTTCACCAGCAAGGCCTTGTCATCGAAGGAGGTAGGAAGGATCCGATAATTCTTTTATTGCGCCGCGTGTCCGACGTCCAGTCAGGAGCAATGCATGATGAATTGTGCCGACAAATTCTTGAAACACTCAGAGCGAGTGGGGGCGCGGTTCGCTGAGCAGAACGCAGGTGTGCCACATCGATCATCCCGCAGCGACTCATTGGAGCTGATAGTAAATCCTCACTGCAGAAGCAATAAATTCCGCGGCTGCACAAAAGTAGCGGGTGTCTCAAACCCACCTCGTACAGACCTTAATTCGTTTAATGTCTCGCTCGCCACTCCGTCATTTACCCTGTTGTTGGGTTGGAAGTACCCCGTGCTACAGTAATCTATTGGGTATGGGTGAATCCTTAAAGACGGGGAGGCTTCTGTGATCGCCTCCATTTCTTGTGTGAAATTTATTGCTAGAAGGGCCCAGAACCATCAGCACAGCATCAGCATGTTTCAAACTAGCAGTAATTGTCAAAGGTTGTAGACATCACGTGCGTCGGAATATCACTGACTGCGGAATGGAGTCATGGAGCTGCCTCAGTCAGCTCTTCTCCCTCAACCACCATGTCCACCAGACACTCGCTGATAGGAAAACTTGCCCCGGCATTCTCGCTCCCCAACGTCAACGGCTCGCCATACGAGTTCAAGCCGGGTGCGAACGGTAAACCTACGGCGGTATTCTTCTACCCCAAGGCTGGTGCGTTTCTCCTGCTTTCATTGCAACGCTCCGTCATTCTGTTCACCGCTCATTGGCATTGGTGATTGTACAGGCACCTATGGCTGCACAAGAGAAGTCTGCGGTTTCCGGGATGCGCTCACAGGTACGTCATATCTCCAGATTCAGCACCTCGCAACGAATATCGAACAATGAACGCGTGTACATTCAGAGAAGGTCGAGTTTAAGGATTCGGGAATCCAGATTATTGGGATTTCCCACGATTCAGTTGCCACCATCAAGGCGTTTGCCGCGAAACATGATGTCACCGTATGTAGAATACATGTCCCGCCGAGTTTTTTGTTTATACTGACATCAAATGGCAGTACCCAATGTTGAGTGATGAGTCTGGCGTGGCCCGGAAGGCATACAGCGTCAGCCGTGGTTTGATGGGCCTCTCCGAGGGACGCGTCACGTTTTTCATTGACTCGAAGGGTGTTGTACGGTATGTGCTCTGTTTCAAGTCTTGGCGTATTCGGTGAATCGTGACCTTCTCCGCGCAGTGAGGTGTTCGATTCGGTGATTGATTTCAGTGGACATATCAAAGCTGTATCGCGAGCACTTGAACAGTACCGAAACTCGAGCAATTGAACAGTACCGACACTCGAGCACTCCTGCGAGAGGCATCGTGAACGCACGTTTGGATCGTATGATTGAATTTGGATGTCCTCTTCTTGGTTACGTTCGGTATGCTATGTCGTAGCCTATGTTTATTGTGTCTCGCCCCGAGACGACGTGTACAGTAGTAGAGATCAGTGAGACGACCGACATCGGTCAGATGAATGGACTAGTCGCCGATTCGAATCACATGGGGAATGCCGTATAGCCGAGTTCATTCGGAGGTATAATAACCGGTTAGGAAACAGTCCAGTCAAAGTGTCAAACGTACTCGAGCGGCCCCACAACAAGCAGAAAGAACGATGATTGTGACCCCTGTAACGAAGTTGCTGGGAATCCGAGTGTAGGTCCATCCCATATGTCGCACCACAGCGGGGAATTTACCACTGTCAAACGAAAAACAGTCCGATTATTCAGGGTGGTATGCAATGGTGATCGCCCCGGCATGAAATGGCACAACGAGAAAGACTGAACGTTGACACAGGATCGGAGTGCCCCCGCTAGTTGCCGCGGTTTCCAACGCAGGAGGCATCGGTGAGTTCGCATCGAGCGTCTGTCCTGTTCTTGGTTCTCGCTCACCTCACGTGATGATGCAGGTTTCCTCACGGCGCTGACCCAGCCCAGCCCCGATGCGTTGCGCGAAGTGATCAGGGAAACGCGACGGAGGACCGACAAGCCGTTCGGTGTCAACATCACCCTCTTGCCGACCATCAACCCGCCTGACTACCACGGATATGCTCGCGCAGCGGTCGAGGAGGGCGTGCGCGTCTTCGAGACGGCCGGGAACAATCGTTCGTGATTCTCGCCGGCCCGCTCCGTTTTGGGCATAGTAGATTCTCAGGGCTGACGATCGACGCGCGCAGCGAAGCAGATGATTGGATATTTGAAGAGTCAGGGATGCATTATTATACACAAGTGCACTACCATCCGGCATGCAAAGGTGCGAGTGTTTCTCCCTTAACTGTCAACAACGAGTGCTGAGGCCTGAGACGTCAGGCCGCGGAGAAATTAGGGGTCGATATTATCAGCATGGATGGGTTTGAATGTAGGTCTCGAACTGTCGAGCGTAGCGCCCTCGGAGACTGTCTAATGGATGTTTGTGTGTGATAGGCGCTGGTCATCCCGGCGAGGAGGATGTTCCGGGGTTGGTCTTGGTGCGTTTTTTCGCTGGACAATAATCTCCATCGGGTCCGCAGACCGACATCACATAGTTCGCACGTGCAGCACAAGAGCTGAAAGTGCCATATCTTGCCTCTGGTGGCATCGCGGACAGTCGTGGATTTGTGTCAGCGCTTGCTTTGGGCGCATCCGGGATCAATATGGGTGCGCAGAGTCTATTCAGTTTGTAGTTCCGATAGCAAACCGAAATTCGCGCAGGGACGAGATTCATGTGCACCGTGGAAAGGTGAGAGACGGGAGCCTTGTCAGGCGTGATGGTAAGGTTTGATTCCATGGGGATGTGACAGCCCCATCCACGAGCGGATCAAAGAGCAAATAGTTGCGTCGAGCGAGCAAGATACCATCCATATTTTCCGGACGATGCACAATACGGCGCGCGTGTTCAAGAATAAGGTTGCCGAGGAGGTCGTTGCGATCGAGAAGCGGCCGGGATCCAAATTCGAGGACGTGCGAGAGCTGGTTTCGGGGGCGCGGGGTAGGAAGGTCTACGAACTGGGCGACCCAGAGTACGGGATCTGGACTATGGGGATAGTAGCTGGACTGATACATGATATCCCTACCTGCGAGGAACTGCTTAGGCGTATGGAGGGGGAGGCAGAGGAGTTGATAGGCGAGAGGACTGAGGGGCTTGCGGGCCAAGTTGTAGATCACATGATCGCGTCTGAAGCCTCGTGGCTTTCACGCGTTGCGTCTTTATGAAAGTTCAACTTATCCCCTCCCTCGTCCCTCTCCTCTAACATGGCCTCCCTATCTCCTAATTCTTCGCCGAACACACCCCCTTCAGACGAGTCTGCCATGCTAGAGCTTTCCTTTGACTACGAGCAAAACTCGGCCGGCGAATGGAAACGTGTTTCAAAGGGCCGTTCTTCTCCTCCAACTCCTGTGGACAAGCAATCGCCTCCTTCCACCGACCTCATTCCGTCCCCATCCGGTAACCCTTCCCCTCCCCATCCAACCCGACTTTCCCTCACGCGATCAGAAAGTTTACCTGGCATCCCCTCCACCATACCCCCCGACCGCCCTGATCCGGTTCCACCTGCCCAATCCGCCCTGCGCTCCTTCCAGCGTGCTCTCTCTGGCCCCGTCTCTCTCCCCCAATCTGGCTCCCAATCATCGCATACGTCGGCTCAGCCCTCTTCCATTCACTTTCGTACCCTTCTTGCCGGCGGTCTACGTAGCTCCGGGCGTTCGGCTGGCGGTCCAAGACGCGTCACCCTCGAAGAGTTCAACCAGATGAACGAGAAGCTCAAGATCCAACAGCAACAAGAACAGGAGGAAATCGACCTCAAATCGCAAGTCGCGGGTCTCCCTCAGGACGACAAAGAGAACCTTGACGGCTCCTCTTTGATGCCTCTCGATACCGCGCCTGGTCCGAGTAGCATCCATCGTCGCTACTCTCCTCCTAGATCGGCACCTGCTTTGTCCGATGCCCACTACAGCTTCCTTTCCTCGCGTTACTCTGCTGTCGGTGCCTCCTCTTCTAACGTCCGCTCCACTTTGGCCGATGTTGTACCAGTTCCCCAACGGCCATCACTACCGATTGCATCCAGCGCATCCTCCACGCGCCAACTGGTTGCGGGACCGAGCCGTCTCAGTCGCGTGCACTCACTTGGACAGAAAAAGTTTACGCCTGGCCTCGCTATCGACAAGATTTCTGAGGTTGATGGCGCGGACGACGCCTTGATCGCTGAACTGGCTGGTAGCTCGGAGGCCGCTGGTGGTGCTGAAGAGTGGCAATACGTGCGATCTCAACCGCCGCCTACACGTCAACGCGTCAATGCGCTCACGCATTCTGGTACTCGTCCCCGGCGATCTGCAAGTCTCAGCGACGCGTCTAGTGAGTACCCCTGCGTGATTGAGATGAAAGGCTCGCTGAAAGTGACTAGCGCCGGAGCGACCCGTTGCGCCACCCCTCTCGAGCGTGGCCTCGCATTCTGGTGCGCGACCAGGGACCAGCATGGGTCTAACCCAATCTCGTACAGGGGCGACGCGCGTAACGTTGGAGGAAAAGAGGCGCCGTGACCGGGAGATCGCCCTGGAAGATGGTATGTTGGCTAGACTCTGCTTTCTGTCCCATCGCATGTTTTAATTCGCGTTCGTGTAGCGGAGTATGCCAGAGCTCTCCAGAGACGTGAAGAGGAGGACGTGGACCCTGACCGTGAATGTCCATGACAAGTTTCAATTTCCGCATGTGCTCACTTTATGTATGTTCTAAGGCCGACCGTTTCCGCAAGACCACATCGTCCGCGGTAAGTCACCATCCCCGACGCATATTGCAGTAGCTAGCGCGGCACACCTTCGCGCTACCTATGGTCACCAGCGCCGCGAATCCGATACACTGCGATCCGCTGTTACCAACCTTCCTCCTCCGCAACCTCAAACGCTCGCACCTGTACGACCACAGTCTACGTCACCCAAACTGGCCGAGGTCCCACCACCCCCGCGTGCCCCGCTCGCCTCTGTTCGACACAGGCGCAGCCCCACTACGTCAGAACTAAATCCCGTAGCAGGCGAGGATGAGGTAGCTCATGTACCTGTCCCAGAGGTGAAGACTCGCAACCTCGTTGTGAGCAAAAAGGCCTATGCACGGCTCGACTTGATTGGAAAGGGCGGTTCGTCGCGCGTTTACCGTGTGATGAACAATGCGAACGAGATATATGCCATCAAACGCGTCTCGCTTGACAAGACAGACGCAGAAACGATGAGCGGATATATGAACGAGATCGCTCTCCTTAAACGCTTGAGCGGGAACAGCAGGATCATCAGGCTTGTGGACAGTGAAGTTAAGCCCGGACCAGGGGGAACAAAGGGTCACTTGATGCTGGTTATGGAGTGCGGCGAAATCGGTTAGTGGCGTATTTCACACGAGACATGGTGGGGCTTGTGGCTCAACTTGGACCTTTTGCATCCAAAGACTTCGCAAGGCTTCTTCAAGATCAACAGAAAGAGCCCCTGAACTTGGTCTGGATTGCCTACTACTGGCAGCAGGTAGTTCCGTTTTCTGCTTCCTTGGTCGCTGGGTGCTGATTTATTTGCCTACCAGATGCTTCAGGCCGTTCAAGTGATCCATGAAGAGAAGATTGTGCACTCTGACCTCAAACCGGCAAACTTCGTTCTCGTCCGTGGGCAGCTCAAATTAATCGATTTTGGGATCGCAAATGCGATTGCTAATGATACCACCAACATTCAGCGAGATCATCAGGTATGCTTTCGTGGAGATCTCAGTGTGGTTGTCCTCCCGCTGACCCAAGAATTTCTTCGACTCATAGATTGGTACCGTGAACTACATGTCTCCGGAAACCATCGAGCTTCCCGATGGTATGCGGCGTCTCAAGGTCGGCAGGCCAAGTGATGTATGGTCGCTAGGCTGCATTCTCTATCAAATGGTCTACGGTCATCCCTCCATTCCAACACCTCTCGGTTTACCAGAAAATGAAGGCGATTCCCGACACCGCGCATGCGATCGAGTTTCCTGAATACGCGACACCAACGGTGCGCTCTGCGAGCATGGGAAGTCCACCGAAGACGCTCGACCACCTCAGGCGGCGCGTGCCGACATACGTGATCGCATGCACGAAGAAGTGTTTGGCGCGAAATCCGAAGGAGAGAGTGACAATTCCCGAGCTTTTAGAGCAGGAATGGCTGGGAATGAAAGAAGGTGCGTTGCACGGGTCTTCTCTTTCCCGTCGTACGCTGATTGATGATGGTACCTTTTTTTATTCTCGGGATTTAGGGGAGACACTATCAACCCGAACCTACACGCAAGCCTGAGCTTGCCCAGGACGAGACGATCATCAACCCGTACTATATGCGCCAGCTATTGCAATACGGCATCCGTCTTGGCCAACAGCAAAATTCGGCAGACATGAGTCAAGAAGACCTCTTGCGAGAGGCAACGGTGTGTCTGCCGCCTTTGTCTGTTGCCTTGACGTTTCTGACAAATATTCGCTGACTGATTAGCGGTTGGTCGCGGAGCTAAAAGCGATCGCATGAAACAAACCTCATAGACACGAACAAGAGCGAGGCATAACGCACATCAATCAATCACTGTTTTTTTAGCCAATCCGTCCATCTTTCGTCTTGACCCTCACCACCCTGGACTCTATTTCGTTCGTTTATGCACCTCACTTCGATCAGTGTATGCATAACAAAGGCAAATGTTTGTACTCACTATGCAAAAAGCGGAACCCCACCGCAACTTTCCCCTTGCATGCAGCCATCTTACACAGGTTTCCATACATTTCTGCTATCATCCTCATTTTATGGTTCACGGCCTACGTCACTCTGATTAATGCTCCCAATGTTCCATACACCTTTGCTATTTATTTTTTTGTCTTCTCCTAGGTCGCAGGTTCCTGCTCAAGGACATTCCACAGCCCACCCAATTCATCTTTCGTAATTCTGGGCCTCTCCTAATCCCTTCTCTCTCTCCCCAATCCCCCTTCCAGTGCCCAACAATCCAATCCACCTGTAAATAACCTTGGCCAAACACTGCGACTTTGGAATCATTACCTCTTTTCCCTTTCGTTTTTCTCATCTTGTTTCTTTGAAACAAAATCAGAGGTCCGGAACTGCACATTTTATGCCTTTGTCCTTACCACGCAAAGAAACTCCCGCTGACCCTCGCTCGTCCTTCCTGCCCACACAAGTATTTGGCAACATGTATCTTTCTTCGTCTTCCGTCACTTTTCCGCAATGAGTCCCCCGGTTTGTCGGCCTCAACTTTAAGATCATGAACGTGACTATTTGGAGAAAACAAACGGCCAATTTTTCTTTTTGGGCCCTTGATGCTTGACGTTGATTGAGAGGCGAGGTGAGCCAATAAGTGCCAGTGTTCGCGATCGCGATGGAAAGTGAGCCGTGAGCATCCCCATCCCCATCCCCCCCGTTGCATTTCGCCTGGCCTGCACGCCTCACATCCGAGTTAGTAGTTGCGTGCAGATCGTCACCATCCGATCATCCGATGAAACGTCTGGGCGCCCTGCGTACATTCTTGTCGGTTTCCTCATAAACCCTTTCATCCTTTGCTCCATCCTGCCAGCGTTTCACCTTGCCGCCGTGTGACTTACATTGTTTAGAACCTAAAAAAAAAAAAGGAGCTGCCGGTGCCCAGTGCCGCTTCTCTGCTTGACCTCTCCAAGTGGACTCTTCCTCCTATCTGCGAGTTCGGGTATTGGGACTAGTACTGGCACTGGCACTGGCACTGGCACTGGCACTGGGTTCGGTTCAGCGCGCCGGCGCCCTTCCATTGTATATATATATATACAGTGCAAGCCTCACATGGTTGGTTGTGTTGAGATCGGGAAAACTGAAGGAAGCCGCAAGATACAAGATCATCACAATCGCAACAAAGAATGGACTCGGGAGTTCTCCCCGTTTTCGTGCGCACGCCGTCACCGTGACGGTGCTGGCAGCGCCAGTGCTCGTGCTAGCGCTAGCTCCTCACCTAGTACGACGACCGACGACCGACCGGCCCTGTTCCATGTGCGGTGCTTGTGTGCTACTCTACCGTACGCCCAGCCCTTGCGCCCCAAACGAGGGTCGCGTGTCCATGAGCGCCAGTAGGCCGTTTCAGCCTTTTCAGAGGACGTCGATGCGATGTTCGAACCTGTTTGGTTCTTCGAGAGTGCGATTCGTGAACGCGATGGCACCCGATCACACGAGACGTTTCCTAACTTTTGAAAAATCAAAAATCGAAAGTGGCCGCCGCCGCTAACGCGAAGAGCCGGACAATGTTAGTCCTGATCGCTCGAAGCCAACAGTGAAGGTCACCAAAATTTGAGCGTGTTCGAAAGTAAAGCAAAACGTTACACTGGTAGACACGGATGTCGGGCACAAAAGTACGGCCAAGACAGATGTAGCACACAGAAGATGAGAGGGACGCTAGGGTGGCCTATACAGTATTAGGATCTACATTTACAGCTACTTGACACGTCAAAGGTCGCAAAAGAGCACGGATATGCACAATTTACGGGGGGAAAGAGGTGTGGTTCTTGAGGGTCCCAAATGGTCCATCATGTCATGATCATGATAAATCATCGTAGTAGCGTCACTAATCATCCTGACTTCGGGATTGACTTGCGGTCGCGGCCGGCGCGGGGAAGATACGTATATATCTGACCAATGGCCGTGCGCACGCCATCCTCCTGCGAATTATTGTCAATCAAATCCCTTTAAAGGACAGGAACGTAAGAAGAGGCATTACTCACGGATCGGATTCGTTCTCCGACGCTCGCTGCTTTCTCCTTCATTACCCTGCAATATTTTGTTAAACCTACATCAAATTTGAGGACAAAGCGAGTTTGATGACACTCACCGGTCAGTGGTCGCCCTCTTCAGTGCGTTCGCGACCTCAGTTGAATGGAGACTATTAACCCTTAGACCAGCCTGTTATCCGATATTTGCAATCAGAATCATGACCTCAGAGCCGACGTAGCGACGGAAAGTTTACCCCGAGCTTCTGGACCCGCGATGCCCAAAAAAACTGGTCTCTGTACGTTCGTCGAGCGCAATGGTACGTCAGCACAATTATGAAGTTCAAAATTCGAAAGACTCACCCGAACCATGGACGAATCAGAGTGGGGATCCCAGCTGTTCGGATTGATCAACGCCCGCCCATGAAAGAATAAAACGCCATACCTCGTAGGCTGGCACCAGTCGTACCAGCTCCGCCGTGATGTAAGGCTGCGTCAATCTTGGGGAAGAGCCAACTACGAAGTAGGGGCGGTCAGGGAGAGGCACATGGTCACCTGTGATAAATGCATACTCATGAGGTACTCGATCCAGCTGTAGGTGGTGATCAAGGTAGTAAGCGGTCTGGAATAACCTCCACAGGAAGAAGAAACCGATTAAACTCACAGAGAAGCACTCCTTCGGGAAAACGACGTCATCCTCGCCTTTGGATTTGGACATGCGCGCTGACCAACCCTTCGAGATGATCGCGCGGACATCACCTGGGTACATGTGTCAGGAGGTGGTATGCCACGCGCCAGGTGGACTTTACTTTTCTGGACCGCTCGAATGAGGCGCTCGGTCACCAGTTTAGGATTGGGTACGATGATGCTACCGAATCCGATGTAGACGAGTGCTTTTCCATCAGAGCGCGCCTTCGCAATAAAATCCAGAAGATCTCGAGGAGGCGTCCAGTTAAGCTCTGGATTATCAAGGAACCAGCTAATGAGGTGTCCATAAGAATCTCATGAGCAATGACCATTGAAAGTGTGACACACTATCCAGAAATGGCCGTTGCATCTCCCCAGTCGAGAGGTTTGGGAACCACGGCCTATACAATGACGTGAATATAAAGGGCTATGTGTTGTGACATACTGGAAGTACCTGAGAAAAGTTATAGATGAATGGGATCTTGGACTGGGCAAGATGGCCCATATCAGTTGAGCTTATCCCCAGAGTATGTTTACGCCAACGATTGATTTGGGAAGAAGTGGCAGCCCAAAGAACGTTGTCGAAAAGAATATAACTATCGAAGGTGTCTCGATAGCCCGCACATTGGAACACCGTTAAAACCACTTACGACGCAGCGTTAAAGGTGGGTGACTCGACTGGTGGGCCCAGGAAGGCGTGAGGGAACTCGCGAGTCCTGTGATTTATGGGTCAGGATCTCAGAAAAACAGTCCATGACTGATAACATACTTCGTCCAGGGCATGGTAAAGGTCCGGAAGTACGGGATGTCTGCAGAAATCCAAGTTCGACTGTGAACGAGAATTGGGTAATGAAGAAACTCACGGAGGGCTTCCGCAATGTGTACACCTGCCATGGCCGAGGGGCTTTCTAAGAGCACATCGGCATCCTTGCATTGCTCCCAGGAATCAACTAGGACTGTGGAGAATTAGGAACCCGTCCCATTAAACGGAGACAGGAAAGCGCACGATCGTCAAGCCAGGAACGGAACTAAGAACGCTATGAGCTAAAAAGACCATTTCTCAGAGCATGGATACCCACATTCGATAAGCTCTCCTTGAAGAATTGAGGCGAGAACATCTTTGAGAACCAGGTTATCTGACACAGTAGCGTACCATGAATATCCTACACACCTTGTTCTCGACACTGAGTTTCATCAGCGCCGCAGGATCACCACCTGCAGTTCTGTGTTCAATTCCAAAACCTGTGACCCAATTCTTATACTCCTCATGGGTCACAATGGTCACCCTGTGACCCTCCTTCTGCAATGCTTTTCCCAGCGCGATGTAGGGTTGCACGTCGCCACGCGAGCCGATCGTCAAGCATACAAAATGCTTCGAGGGTATGGTCATAAGAACCTCGTTGGGCACGTTTACTGGTTTGGGGAAAAGTGCACGCATAATTTGCCCATTCCTCGCCTTTTGCACGGTCGAGGGCACGCGTGATAGTGGGGCCAAGATGGAGCTCGCGTTGCGCCCAGACTTTGAGTTACCGGATGAGGTGGATGTAGACTGTAAGGAGGGGAGCCGAGACAGCGGCGAGGTGGGCTTTGCCGCCGCCGAAGCTGCACTATCGTCTAGACCTTCAGCACGTTGAGGTGAACCGTTTGATGTCGACGAGTCATCTCGTGAGGTATAAGGGGTGAGTGTGATTGGTGAGGATACCGTTGTGTCATAGCGTGATTCCTGCGCAAGCCCGATATAACGGATTGCGTGTTCGACCGCCGTATCGCGCTTCTTTGGGTCAAGGAAGTGTATGTGAAGATCACGCCGACCTTGCACTTGGACAGCAAGAATATGATCCCGCCCAAATTTGCAGCGACTTTGTCCTGTGACTCCCTTGACCCGCGCGATAGGGACACGATAGCACACATCTCTGCCAAAGGCAATAGATCGCGACCAAAATCCGATGCATTCGGCATTTACAGCGAAGCGGCCATAATTCACGGTGAAGCGACCATGAGTGTGTGCCGAAGTCACTGAAAAAGTGTTTATCAAACAAGTGTCTTGAACGTAGACATCTCCACTCACTAAAAAAGTCTTTCGTCGGATCGAGACCCAAAGCACGCGATACAGAATATTGCAGATTGCTCAACTCGCTGCTGTCTGATTCTGGGCGTGCCAAGTCAGTCCTCGGGTCGAAGTCAATGTACACCCTTGCGCCAGGCCACTCTGTGGTATCCGCAGCAGCAGCAGCCTTTGCCTTCTCGATGTGCGGGGTGAGATCATCCCAGAGTGGGTGTTTGCGTATAATGCTAAGTTGTACGACATAGGGCTCGGTGTCACTCTCCGAGAGGACGTCAGAGGATGTATCGCTTTCCGCGCTGATTGAGCTTGTCGCCTCGTTGGGAACGAGTGGATCAGCAGCGATGGTAAGGGAAATCATGTAAGCGAACGAGAGGCATGATGACTTGGATACTCCTGCAACCCGGGATAAAGGGATATTGAGGCGAATCGCATTGACGTCTTCTGTAGGATCCAGAACGGCCCGACGATTTCGGCGATATAGGAAAATAACGCCTATGGAGAAGAGCCTCATTCATCCATCGCTTGAAGAGGAAAGTAAGAAGAGACACACTTCTGAGTTCGTTCCTCCAATCTCGTGCCGCTTCGATTGTGTCGAACTCGACAGATACCTCAGTAATGCCGTGTCTAGACTCGAAGACGACACCTATCCTTCGGGGTCGCTTCCAATCAACGGGTTTGATTTCCTTGATTGAGGACACTGCATAATCGGGTTAACAAAAGAACGGGAGTCGCATAGTTAAGAACGGTTGAGATACATACAGAGGATACTCCTGAGGGGCTTGATTCTATCCTCGTCACGACTGGACGGGAAAGAGCTGATCATATCGTGGTCCAATTGCAACCAGACTCTCCTTTTTCGACGCCATCCCCTGCGGTGGATAAGGGCTGATCCGGACTTGACAATCTTTTCAGAGTGACCTGGTTCAGAAGATAGGAGTGAGGCGTGAAAGGTGAATCGGTGTGTGGTGAGGTGAACGACGCCCTGAACATGGCAAGAAAAGGAAAAAAAAAAAAAAAAAAAAAGAAAGAGGGGGTGAGCCAACACGGGATGTGTTAAGGGCAAAAGGACGGACCAAAATGACGACATCCTTGAAGAACGCCGCATCGGCCTCCAGTAGTAGCTTCTCCTCCCCAGGGGGAGCAAGCGCACCAAACTCCTGTTCGAGCAGATCGACGACTTCCTCGGGGGTGAGCTTGGGTTCGCCAGGCGACTCCGGCTCCTCTTCCGCGGTCGACGGCTCAGACCGGGGGCGTGACCGTTTCTCGTCTTCGGCCTCGTCGGACGAGCTGGCCTCCCTGTGCTCTTCTTCCTCTTGAGGGGCGTCGGGGCCAAAGAGGTCCTCCGTCGGCGAGGCCCAATTGTGGACGGACAGCTTTGCGAGCCTGTCCGTGACGGCGCGCTCGACGTGGCTGAGATCGCGGCCGATGAGGTCGTTGAAGCCGCCGAGGCAGTTCGGGATCGTCTGGTCGTCCGCGTTGAAGAAGGTGCGGTTCTTCAAGGACTCTGGGCAGGCGTTGATCACTCTCTCATAGAGGGCGGCGTCGCTGAACATCTGGGAGAGGTTGACGTGGGCGTCCGGCGGCTGAGCGGGCTGCTTTGTGAGGTCGTCAGTTAGATACGTCTTGGGGGCCATCGTCGATGGTGCTACGATGAGGGCCGGGGAGGTCAGACTGGACGTGTGACTTGCGGGCCATGCGTAGCCAGCGCATGATGTTGTGATATGATAGGAAGGACGGGATTCTGCTGCTTGCTGTTTGCGGTGCACGTTCCGTTGTACTTGTATGATGACAATCAAGTGACTCTGACGCCCTAAGGGATCTGCTCTCTTCTCACTTGTCCAGTCCACGGACCTTACCCCTTCGAGGGGTCGATCCCTGCCGACGTTGCGTCCCACTGGAAACGGCAGAGGGATGACATATCTTACTCATCACTTCCGTCACCCGCTCCCCGATTCACCCCGAGGCACGCCTACTACCCAGGGAACCACGGCTACCTTAATATATGCGCTTTCTGCGCTGGACATTGCAAACCAGCCGTTCTGCTTCACGCAAGCCTTGAGAACAGAGGCCGACGGGCCTTCTCGGCGCCTACAAACTCGGTTTAGGTAACGAGTTCTCTCCCCACCCGTTACGGCTGACCCAAAAAAAAGAAAAAAAGATACCCTTCCATCCCCATTCGTCCGGCCGGTCATCCGCGGACCGGTCTACTTAGTTTCGTATTCACGCTGCTGGGGCCTGGAATAATTACGCCTATCTGGGAATTGGTAATACATCCCAGCTCCGTGAATACAAGGGCCCTGGTAAAGACAGACTGACTGCCAGTAGATGCAGTAGAGTATGTGGAGGTTTCAATCAAGATGACCTCTTCAATGATGTATAGTCTTGCGATCACGTCCTGCACGAGGAAGGTAATCGTATAGGGTCCTGATCGTGGTATACACTCCGTCCTCCTACGTGATCGGTCAGCTCACGCTCATCATTGAAATGAGTATTCATTCCTACCTGTCGGATGCGCTCTCCCACATTCGCAGCCTTCTCTCTCATCACACTGGATCGACCAACCGTCTCAATACTAACACTGACAACGGAACCGCGCCAGTGACTCACCGATCAGTCGTTGCTTTCTTCAGGGCATGAGACACTTCTTTGGAATGAAGACTGTTCAACCTGATGCCAGCCTGAATTCACATGTCAAACGAGGTCGTTGGTGATGCGAGTGATGTTACGCACGCCCAACTTTTGCACCCTGGAGGCCCAGAAGAACTGGTCCCTGGGATAGTAGTGAGTACATGAACCTTCTCTGTCGCCTCGACTTACCCAAACCAGGGACGGATAAGGGTTGGGATACCAGCTGTCGTGATCAGAAAGGATGACGCTGACGAGGAACATGATATCTCACCTCGTAAGCTAGCCCCTGTGGTTCCGGCCCCGCCGTGATGCAACACGGCATCAATCTGTGGGAAGAGCCAGCTATGGCGCCAAAGTGGTAAGCATGCTGACGCAACCCCGCTCAGCGCCGCGCGGCGACACGCACTCATGTGGTACTTTGTCCAACTGAGCGAAAAAACAAAGGTCAGATCCAATCAGAAGCGTGTGCCTCGAGTAACTTACCGAATAGCATTCGTCGGGGAATGTGACATCCTCATCCTTACCCTTCGACATTCGCGCTGACCAACCTTTGGAGATAATCGCACGCACACCACCTGATGCAAGAATGAAGGTCAACGACGTGTGGGGCAGTCATTATACGACGCATGACCGGCACTAACTCTTTAGAACGCCGCGAATGATGCGCTCTGTCACAAGCTTGGGATCAGGCACTGTGATGCTCCCGAATCCAATGTACACAATTGGCTTGCGGTCTTCCCTAGCCTTCCTCATCCAATCGATCAGCGTTTGCGGTGGCGTCCAGCCCAACTCCGGGTTGTCCAGGAACCAGCTGATTTTAAAGCGATGAATAGATATTTGGTCGAAAGAACAAAAGGAAAACTCCAAACTCACTACCCGGAGACGACTGTGGTATCTCCCCAATCAAGAGGTTTGGGCACCACAGACTGGACAATGATGTCAGAAAGCGCAACGAAGGGTCGGTGTATGCATACTGGGGAGAAGTTATAGATGAAAGGAATTTTGGATTGAGCGAGGTGGCCCATATCAGTGTGGCCGATCCCGAGTGTGTGCTTGCGCCACCTGTTAATTTGAGAAGAGGTGGCGGTCCAAAAGACATTGTCGAAGAGCACATAACTGAGAAACAGTCCTCAGCGAGTGGGGTCGGAGTGGAAAAAGGGAGAGCTTACGATGCCGCGTTGAATGTCGGGGACTCGACCGGGGGCCCGAGGAAGGCGTGAGGGAACTCTTTGGTCCTATAAATACCCTGTCAGCAACTCAAACGACGAGTAACGACCGTCGATCGTACTTGGTCCAAGGCATAGTGAAAGTTCGGAAATATGGAATGTCTATACGGACAAATGATCAGCCAAAGAAGGTGATCGACCAGCGCTTTGACCCACGGAGTGCTTCAGCGATGTGCACGCCCGCCATCGCTGACGGACTTTCCAGTAGGACATCTGCATCCTTGCACTGCTCCCAAGAATCAACGAGCACTACAGAAGATGATATCAACGAATGAAGGCGCGTGCCAGGGGTTCGGAAGCGTACAGTCGTCCAGCCAAGTACGGAACTAGAACCCAGGTCAGAAAGAGCAAGTCATCGCGAAACACAAGACGAACATTAGACAAGCTCTCCTTGAAGAATTGAGGTGAGAACATCTACACGAGCAAAAGGCATCAGCTTCGGCCCCCGAATCGAACGAGCAGTCTATCACCTTGTTCTCTACGCTTAGCTTCATGAGTGCACCCGGATCGCCCCCCGCGGTTCTGTGCTCTATTCCGAAGCTTGTTACCCACGCCTTGTACTCTTCGTGCGTGACGATCGTCACTTTGTGCCCCTCTTTCTGCAGCCCGCGACCTAACGCGATGTACGGCTGTACGTCACCCCGCGACCCGATGGTAAGGCAGACAACGTGCATCGATGGCATGGAAAGCAAAATGCCCTCGGGCATATTGATCGCCTTTGGGAGGATCGACTTCATCGTGTGAGGGATATGCTGGTTCTGCACACTTGACGGGACGCGCGAGAGTGGCGCCAGAATGGACGTCGCGCTGCGCGAGGGCAACGTGTGCGCGGGACGGGGTGTCGCGTGAGGAGTCGTGTCGTCGATCACAAGAGTGGCCTGCGAACCCAGGTCGATCGGAGGAACAGGGGAAGCTAGGGGAACGGAGGTCGGCGTGGGCGACAACGAAATGTGGTCCACGGAGAGGCCAATAATGCGATTGATCTGCTCGATAGCGTCGTCTCGTTTCTTTTCCGAGGAGAACCCGAGGCGCAGATCGTGCTGGCCCTGTATTTCAATCGCGAGAGCATAGTCGCGTGCGCATGTGCGGTCATGTGGCTTCACGCTCCTGATGCGAGACAACGGGACGCGATAAGTGATGTCTCCAGTAACGGACTTGGACCAGAATCCGACCCAGTCCGTGTTTACGGCAATGCGGCCAGAATAGCTCACAACTAAGCGATGAAGATTGGCCTTCGCAACTGAGAAGGCATGAGAGAAGGATGGAGATAGAAAGGATACAAACGTACCCCATATCTCTTTGGTGGTATCCAATCCCAGGGCCAACGAAGCAGACTTGACGACGTCGTTTAGATTGTTGTCGGATTTGTTCTGGGTCTCCCATGTCTGGTTATCTACATCGAGGAAAACTCTGAATCCAGGCCACTTGATATTGTCCTCAGATGCAGAGGTCTTTGCATTGTTTACGTGGGTCATCACGCTCGTCCAGTCAAAGTCCTTGCGCAGGACACCAAACTGTAGCACTTGTCTTTCCGGTGCGGTGTCGAGAAGAGTGATATCCTCTTGTCCTTCCGTATTTGGGGCGGGGTTTTCGGTTGCGCCATGGTAAGATTTGGGGTCAAACGAGACGCTGAGGAGTCCAGCAAATGCAATGTGATCCGTCTTGTCCACAGTACTCACTCGACTGAGCGGGATATTGATGCGAACGGCGTTTGCATCGTCCAAGTCATCATTAATCAAAGCCAAACGGCGATTCCTGCGATACAAAAACAGGGCACCTATTTAGCGACCATTAAATCACGTCTGTGCCACGTTAATATTCCTCTTCAAGACGTAACACACCTAGGAACTCTCGCCTCCAATCCCGAGCAGATTCTTCGGTGTCGTATTCGACGGTCGACTCGACTATACCTGTGCTTGTTTCAAAGGAAACGGTGAGATGCCTTGGACGTTTCGAATCAAGTGGTTTGATAACTTTGATTGAAGTCACTGATTTCACGATCACGGGGGGAGATAAGATGAACATTGTCATGTGCAGAGATCCAACTGCTTACATAATATGCTCCTCAGAGGTTTGATCCTATCTTCATCTCGACTCGAGCGATACGTGCTGACCATGTCATGCGACAACTGCAACCACACTCTTCTCTTGCGGCGCAAACCTTTGCGATGCACGAGAACTGGACCGGACTTCAAGATGTCCTCACGGCTGTGTTGAGATGACAAGAGCGACGCATTGAACGCGAGGCGATGCGTGGTAAGGTGCATCACCCCCTGGCGTTAATTGTGAACGGTAAGCTTGGACCATTCTAGAGGAGGGGCTTACCAGGATCAAGACGTCATCAAGCAATACAGCATCCGACTCCACGATCAATTTTTCTTCTCCGGGCGGGGCGAGAGCCCCGAATTCCTGCTGGAGCAGATCTAGAATTTCGTCATGCGTCAATTTATCTTCAAAGTCCGGCACTCCGGGCGTTTGGGCCTCGCCACCCTGCGGCGGCGCGGTCAAAACGTGCTCAGCATGCTCAGCATGCTCCTCGTCGGACGGGCTCTCGTCGGACTCGGCGAGGTCGACATAGGTGGATAGGGTCGAGGATCGCGACCGCGAAGGGGCCCAGTTGCTGACGGCTAGCTGTGCGAACTTTTCGGAGACGACACGCTCGTTATCATCAAGATCGCGCACGACGAGCTGCGAGAAGCCGTCAAGAGAGTCCTTTGTGGATCGACCGTCCTCGGCGACGAGATCACTTTGAGAAGGATTAGGGCTGGAGGTGAGGATCCGTCCATATGATGCAGCATCTGAAAAGAGTTGGGCGAGGCCTTTGTCTTGCAACTGGGGTTCATGCGAGGTAGGGTCGTCCTGGGGTGTCCCTTCGGAGGACGACGGTGAGCTGGGTCGATGTTCCTCAGAGTCCTCTGTCTGACGCCGGGAAGCCCGCATGGTTGCTGCAGGATGGTGTTGAAGTTGGGGTGAGAGGGGCTACGGCCTGCAAGCCTCTACATCTCCGTATCTATCTGACTGAGAGCGAAGCGCTGCAATCATCAATAATTGCCAATAGTAGGAGATCGGGATCAGCCCCCGAGCCCGGGACTGCCCGTCCGAGCTCGATTCGTATGATTTCACAACACAACAGCTGTTCTATCTCATCTCGCACAGTGCAACTCTTGTCTTGTACCAGTTGGACTGGAAGTGAAGCTCGCTCGGCGTACGCGCACTTGGTAGCTCTTCGCTCGCTCTCGCTCTGCTTCGCCTCCACTCAGTCATCTCCTTTTGGAGGGATCGCTCCGCCTGATTCTTCTCATCCGGTTCTTCCCGCTTGTTTCTTACTGGACCCTGGTTGGAATGAGAGTCACATTTTTGGATCTCAGTTAATATATAATTCGAAAGACTCGACTACGGCTCGGAATTGATGTGGATACCGCATCGTCCGTCCATTTTGTCCTGATCTAAACGGCTACTGATTTCTTCCCGGCACCACGTGGTTCCTGCAAACTTTTCTACTCCGAAGGATTCGCCCCAATCGTCACTCGTGAGGCAGATAGATAAACGCCGTCGAGCTTCGCGGGTGTCCTCTGTCGGGCTCTCTCTCTCTCTCTCTCTCTCTCTCTCTCTCTTCTCGATGAATCCTCGTGCACAAATCGTGTGGAACTCACTGTGGGCTTTAAAAAGCCCTTTTGCCAAAGTCAGCGGGACGGCATGCAAACGCTATCGACAAAGGTGTCGTAACCTAGACTCAAACGAATAAGATTATCCAGACTTGTTCCGTCCCATCCCACTCGTTCTCCTGTGGCATTCGATTGCCGTCAAGACCTTGTCTCCATCCGGCCATTCTGTGGCTTGCAGCTTCGTCGGAAAACAACGTGGTGCATGTGGTGTATGCTCGGTGCCCCTGGTTCATCATCACCATTCTCAGCTAATATACACCTGACGCCTCGATACCCATGTGGTGTCCCCACATTCTCATTTCGTCTGTTTGAGTAAGCTCTGGGTGTCCAATCCGAGGACCCCCCTCGCAGCGTACTCTAGGCGTGCTTGGCCTACAATATCCATTATGCCCATCGTGACATCAGGTGGCTCTTTCAATCTCTCTCTATTGTTTTTTTTTTTTGAATGAAAATACCATTCTCAGGCGATGTGGTCATGAAAAATGAGGTCTGGGGGCAGATACGTGGAATGCGAGTAAGTACTTAGATCTCTTCGCGAGTCTCGCAAAAGCTCCTCTCGATCTCTGAGCGTGCATTACTTTACTTTACGCACGGCGCATTTCTGGGAGCGTGGATTGGTGTCATCCCAATCAGGCTTGACTGGGATCGCCCATGCAGGTAACCGATTTCAACTTTTGTGGCAAGCAAGAAATCTCCATTTAGTTGCCTGATGGCGTATCCTTTCACCCCAGCAGCTGGTGCATTGGTGGGCTACATCATTGTAGCCTTATTCGCCCTTGGAGCGAACCTACCCCTGCTGCTGATGCGGATCGGTTTGAATCTTCTGGAGCAGCAATGGATACAATGGCAAAGAAGAACAGAAAGCGCAAGGAGGGAGGGCAGGTGAGGTTGTTGACAAAGGGGGATTAATAAGGTATCCACACCATGGTCTCACTTCTTGCGACCAGGAATTGTCATCCACGTTTAGAGTGATCATGTAGTTACTGAGAAGTATAAGTCTACTCGTTCCCTCATGTATCCCAAGTGTCGTGCTATGGCTACCCATCTATTCGACGCTGCTGGTGCTCCACTTTCCGTTTCTGCGTTATCACACACCAACGTGCTGCAAGGTGATCAAATTAGGCGACGTGATACTGAAAATAAAAGCAGAACCGAGAGGTGGTTCTGTCTGAACGCGCCACGCATCCATGGAGAAAATGATGTCTGGTCGAGCAAGTGCAACCACCCAGAGCGGGCTGTGTTTGTCGACGAGTTGCCGCCATCATCAATGAGAAGAATAAAGACAGGGGTCTTGGAAGCGACGCTATGGGAACTGGTGGTTTCCCATGTATGCTTCCCTTCCATCCATCAAAAAAAAGGTTGCGGTGTGATGCGCACGCGGCTGTTCGTGTGAAACAAAACAATAGGTTGCCCACTGTCACTAGTCTGACCGTGACAGGATGACCATGGCGCTCCCTGGTCAGGTCAGCGAATCCGCAAGAGGTTTCTCTGTTTGTTTCTGCCACGGCAACGTCAGCGGAGATACGAGGCGGGATGATCATGTGTGGTCGCGTCTGGATATGGTAGGTAGGTAGCGTAGATTAATAAAATGATGGGTGGCACGTGGCACAAAGTCGGCGTTTTGGATGAAGACGCCAAGGAAAGAAAATGGGAGTGCGATACGTGCTCGTATATGACTATGAAGCCGGGGGATGTCGTGCTTGTGCGATACACCCGCAATACCAGTCAAGTCAAGCGAGGGCGAGCAGGCGAATCGAAGAAAAGGGGACGAGCCGTCGGACAATCACTGCCAAACTTGGTGTGAGAACATCACGCTGGGAAGAACAGAAATATTGCCGACGCATCGCCCTCAGTGGTGAAACACTTTTTTCCTTTCCTTCATTCCCCCTTCCTTCCCCCCTCTCTCATGTCTAACATCACAATCAGCCCAGATATTCTTCCCAACTCCCTTCGTCTCCCCCCTCATCTCTCTGCCCACAAGTACTTCTTTGTGTGCACACTAACCGTCGCTGCATGGGATACACTTGTATTAAGCCCGAGGAGCTGGAAACTCTTCAAGACGGAAGGATGGCCCGCATTAAAAATTATTTTCTTCTTTCTCCGTTTCTTGATGCCTGTCGAGTTCGTCATAGTCGGTGCGTCCTTACCGGCCTTCTTAATGCCCAAGCACCTGAACACGTCCTTGCAAAGGAGTTGCTTTCTTCGACTCGGGTTGGTCGAGATCGGTAACCCAATTCCTCTCAGCCACAATGTACGCTCAATTCTCTCCAGGCCTGTCAGAGGTTTTTCCTCTTTGAGCCAATATGTACTGCTGTGCTCTTGGCAACATGTTCCGGTCTGTGGATACATCTACCAACTGCTGCTTTTCCCTCATCAGTGACCCTTTCCCAGCGGTCCACGTCATTCGGGTTCATGGCATTTATGACAAGAATCGTTCTGTCCTGTATGGCCTGGGCTCTCTCCTGGCCCTTCAGATCGTCATCACCGCGATCTGTTGTGGATTCTATCGATGTGAGCATCATTTCCCTTTGTCGCTTGTGAGCCGCCCCCATCTGACATTCTCCAAAAGCTGTACCAATATTAGACGAACAGGGATGTATTGCTGGCCCGAAACATAATTGGGTTGGTGTGTATTGGCTTTCAGCCACCCTCTTTTACATGGCCTCGGTATGATAGTTGCACCAGTACCTTTCGCATTATCAGCTGACAGGTCCGTTCGGTCAGTGCGCTTTAGCTGTGAACCGCTCCGTCCAGTCGCTCTCAGTTCAAAACCTCAACCCATGGAAGCTGATGCTTCGTGATGGATTGAACCTATACGGCGTGAGCCCGGCTCCACACTCGTACTTTGGGTTCTTAACATCGTCGGAATATGTAGGCCATCTGTCTAGTAAACGTGGTCAATGTTCTATTCTGGTTTATTATCAAGCCCGACTCGGATGCCGATAGCATCAAGACCATCGTCACGAGGTATGCTTCCTTCTTCTCAACATCCGTCCTGATTTCAACACACACATGCAGTATGACCGCCGTGATCACGACTACAATGACGCTTCGCATCATTCTTTCCGTCCGTGGTTCTTTATCCTACGGTGGTTCCTTCACTGGGGTATGGTCCTCGAGCACTGGCACGCACTCCGCTTCTGGTGGTACAGGATCAGCCCGGGGTCCTACGAACGCGCCTTCGGTTCTGCAAATCACTTCTCACACGCACTCAGCGCCCACGTACACGATCGATGGTATCCATCAGAAGGCAGATCCCGGTTGGGATAGCACGGAAGGGAAAAATGACATCCTCAGTACCCCCGAGCATGATCACAAACCCTTCGTTCCACCGTTGAAGGACTCTGAGTACGACGCTGTATACGCCAAACCAGCTAGCCTGCGCGGTGTCAAAATAACGGTCGACCGTGAGATAGCCGATTTTGATCCGTCGCGCACCAAGTGAAGCAGGTTCATGGACGATCTTGATGGTTGTCGAATGACCCGTTTGGTTGTCCGACTACTGGTATCCAGTGGGTTCCGATTTTATTTGTCAGTTGCGAGGGTGTATCTATGCTGTACTTCACGTTTAGCCTGGCCCTTTCGTAGGGTTTTTTTTTTTACCTTGTAATGTTGCAATATGCACCGCAACGAGAAATGCTCATGTCACAGTAGCTGGTAAAATTTCCGAGCATGTCATTCTGAATTACGTTGTCTCAACGTGGGCGGGGTAATTTTGCTGGATGTGCGCGGCTCTGTAGTAAGGGACCAAGGGCGTCCACCATCAATGTAGCATGAATGAGTATCCGACGTGGGCCGCGCCGTTGACCTGGTGTTGCAGGAGACGGCACTTTCGATGCGCCAATCGGCGTCCTCGTGTCTGCCTTGCCGTGCTCATCTCGTCTGCCCCCATTCTTCTCTACGCCACGCGTTGTGGCCGAAAACGCCACCAAAGGGGTCAACAGTGGACGCCACGTACCAACGCTATATAACATGCATATGGGACGTCCGTGGGCAGCAAGTTGCCCGAATGTGCGCACGCAGTATCGGCCTCTCGTGCCATGTACGAGCGTACGGTAGCACAAGGGGGGGGGGGGCGTATTCCGCCGATGGGCAAACGCGAAAAAGAGACATTGCTGCGAATCCCCCCCCCCCCCCCCGCCCGTTGACGTTGGCGGGGAGCGGCTCGGATCACAAGCCCGACAATCCACGACAAAAAAAAAAAAAGAAAAGAAAAGAAAGGGTGACGGCGCCTGGGAGCGGCTTGTGTTTCGAACGTTCCATGTGTGTAGCGAGCGCCGCTGGCTAGGCGACGCCCGGCCCAACCGTTGTCCTCCGCCCTTTGCGACGTGGAGAGGCTCCGATCAAAAGAACGATCTTTATGGAAACTCGAAAACAACACAAAAGAAAAGGAAAGAGGGAATTTCTTTTCCAATCAAGAGCCTGATTCGTCGAACAAAGGGAGAAACTCTCGGAACACCTTCATGCGATCACCGACCTTCCGACTCGCGCTGCACTCGCGCACCGAAAATCTGCGAAAAAAAAAAAAGACCCCCGCATTGTCAGTCTTGAGTCGGGATGAGAACGAGAAAAAAAGGTGGGGAAGGGGGGGGGGGGGAGGAAGAGGGCCAAACAAACCTGACGACGGAACCGTCACACTCGACCACCTCGACCCGTTCCTTATCCACGTCAACCTCGAGCGCGGCGCCGTCCGTGAACATGATGCGGTAGCGCGCCCCGCCCGAGCGCACGCACCATCCGACGCCGGGCATAAATCGGGTCTGCAGGCGCGCCGCCCCACCGGATAGATCCTGCAAGGACGCTACGTTCTCTGCGCTGGTGATATGCGAGGATGGCCGGTCTCCCGATGGTGGCGGTGGTGCGGGTGCATCGCTCACGGCGGTGCTGCTGCTCGCCTTCCTGGACGTGTCACTTCCGTGACTGGCGGCGCGTGGGAGGGCGGAGGGGAATCGCGGTCGGGGACTGATGGCGACTTTAATCGATCGCCTGGCTGGCTCTGGTGCTGTCGCGGATGGCAATGGCACTGCGGGCGTGGCAGATGGTTTGGAAAGGCCGAGTCGTGGACGGCAGGCGTCGTTTTCCTCGTCGTCGCGGGGGGAAATCGCACTTGGCACGGAGCATCCGGGTTCTCGTTTGGTCGGGGGTTTCGTTTGATGTTCTGAGGATATTCCACACAACAGTTCCGAAGCGCCGCGGGGTAGCCCTTCAACAGCCTCCACTACGCGCAGGAAATCAAGGAGAGCTGCCAGACACTCTTTCTCGTTCTTTGTAAGCAAAGCCCAGTCTCCCGCATCAGTAGGTACACCACGCGCGTTGCAGAACATCGTCTTCTTGCATACTCTTGGCTCACTGGAGAATATCTGCATCGTCCGTAATTTGCGTGAGAACCGAACTCTAATAGCGGCTGTTGTGCTTGCAGACATAGATGCGCTTGTTGATCGTGGATTTGATCTAATCTCGACGTCGCCTCGAGGTTCGTTTGCCATGAGAGTACATACAAAGTTTCCCTCGTACATGACGACCTGATGAATTATACGCGACCACGCTTATATACAACCTCATTCATAGAACCTACGATGCGCACCTTGGGTATGTTCCTTTTGATGTGTTCAATCACCTTCTTGGCTTGTTCGTATAGTTTGTACTGGTCCTCTGGTAGCGCGTTTAACGAATGGGTGACGATAGGTTCTGCAAGGCAACAAGGGGTGCTGAGGTGAGGGGCACTAAAAATATGAATCTTGATGTCTCTGAGCAAAGTTCCTTGATGTCGGAGATCATAGTTACCTGATCGCCATTTGGACTTACAACCATTACCTGATCGCCTTTCCTTCCCTTCCTTCTTTCTCCTTCGCGAAAGTCAACAAGTACAGAGCGTGAAGGAAGAATTGCCAGTTGACCACAGGCTAGCTTGTGGGTCATTGAGGGAAGAAGAGACGTCGACAAAGGTTCCCGTGTAGATGTACCAGGATATGAGGGCAAGGGATGTTTACCGTTTGCGGTACCATAGTGTGAAACGTCGTTGCTAGCGGGGTCCCCAAGAGGATGAGGTTCATAAGGACGTCGAGTGAGGGCGCCCGAGCCTAAGGAGACTTGTCGCCGGATGGATTTTGGCCTAATTGAATGGCCATTGAGACAAGGAACCAAGCCAGGCAAAGGAGCAGAACGAGGCGAGGAAGGCGGGATCGCCCGTGAATTCCGAACAGGAGCCACACAGTGAGTCAGACCATTGTGAGCCTCTACAGAGTCAGACAGTTTGAAGCCGCCCTCATTTTGCGTGGCCACCCCGCTCAGAGCGTGAGATTGCGGCGGCGGGGACGAGGGTTCATCATGCCGACCCAGCCCGCCGTCCAGCATGTTGGTGATATCGGCGAAAGGAAGTCTTCTCGCTCCTGGGAGTTTACAGTCAGATTGGATCCCGCCACGAGCTTGTTTGGCAGAAAAGCTATCCAATTTCCCTGACATATGAGAGGAACAGAACTATGGTTTATGGTTCGAATTGTGAACCAAGACGTCGTTTGGCCGAGCGAGAATGGAGGTTTATGTGTGCCAGCACAGGATACGAAAGCACGAACAAAGCGGGAAAACTTGACCCGGCGAGAGATGAGGCCCAAAAGATTTTCAAGTCGGGGAGTTTGATGATACTCGTAGATGATGATGTTGGCGGCGTTGGGTGCCAATGCTTGTGATCACGGGAGCGCGATGCGGCCTTTGCAGGGCCGAACCGAGTGTTGGTTGTTGTTGCCATGCTTGCGGTCACGCGACAACCTCGACGACGACTAGCAGCTTTTAGTGTTGGTTGTGGTCTCATCGCAGTGGGTCTCGCAACGCGTTGGGAGGTTCGATCTGCCTTCAGATCGATCGCTGCCAGTAGACAAGGCGTACTCGGTCGTTACACTCGTGTCGCCCATTCGTCCCCTTCCGTCCCCATCTGGAGAACTGCCACGCGCCTTTTCTCTACAACGTCAGCGCTCTCTGCCATATTTGATCTTTCCTCGTTGTCCTCCTCCAACATGGCCAACTTGACGCCCCCACAACCCCCACCCTCGTGGACGCACACACCCGAGGATATCCTCAAGTTGACCAAGGAAGCTATCGAGAGGGATCGCGAGGTCCGGGATCGAGTAGCCAAGCTTCCCCCCTCAGAATGTCAATTTGAGACCGTGAGTGTGACGCCCTTTTCACGCGGTTTTCCTCCCTTCTAACAAAACATAGGTCTTTGTAAGAAACTCGTATCCACTTTTGGGCTCCTCTCTAACCCCCCTCCCGCGCGATCCTAGCTTGCGCTTGCCTACAGTGAAGCGGAATTTGATGCGAGCACCGAGCCACTCTCATTCTATCAGAATGTCTCCCCATCGAAAGAACTGCGCGATGCTTCGAACGAGGCGGAGCAGCTCGTGAGCGATTTCGGCGTAGAGTCTTCAATGCGCATCGATGTCTACCGCGCTAAGGTCGCGGCGCAGAAGAATATCGAGACCTCCGGAAGGAAACTTAATCAGGAGGAACAGCGCCTGGTTGAGAAGATGGTTCAAGAGGGCACGCGTGCTGGACTCGGCCTGCCCGAGGCAGATCGCGAACAGCTCACAGAGTCGAAAAAGGAGTTGTCCCAAATCTGCCTGGAATTCAGCGTCAGTGTATTCAATATATCAGCTCTTGGATGGCGACCTCATCAACAGGCTACAGAAAAACTTCAATGAGGAGAATGTAAGTCGGACTGATATCTCATATCGAATGCCATCGTCATTCATGACTTCCAGGGGACTGTGAGCTTCACCCTCGAAGAACTCAAAGGGGTTCCGAAGGATGTGATCTCAGGATATGCGAAGCGCACTGAGGATGGCAAAGAGCTATACGATGTGACCCATAAGACCCCGGATATCTTCCCAGTGGTATGCAAGTTGATGCTTCTTGGGCACGCTTGCCTCACGATATTATGCAGTTCAAATATGCGGAAAGTGCGGAGACCCGTCGCCGAGCCTATGAAAGTTATGAGGCTCGTCTCGAATTGAATGCTCCCCTCCTTGACCGTGCGCTCGAACTGCGTCGGAATATTGCCACCTTACTAGGATATAAGAACTGGGCTGACCACCGAACGGAGATCAAAATGGTCAAGAGTGGTGACAACGTCAAGAAGGCTTGTCCAATATGCCTTCACATAATGATGGTGCTAACCAATACTCCCAGTTTCTGACTGACCTCGAGCAGAAACTGCGCCCGTTAGGACTGCAGGAGCGCGAAACTCTCCTGAAACTCAAAGTTGATGAACTCAAGACTAAAGGAGAGCCTTTCGATGGCGAATTCTACCTATGGGATTATCGTTATTACGACCGCCTATATACAGAGAGGACCCTCTCCCTCGACGACGCTCTCGTAAAGGAGTATTTCCCGGTATCAGCGGTCGTTCCGACCATCCTGGAGATATACCAGAACTTGCTCGGTGTACGATTCCACGAGATTAAAGATAAAGAAACTTGGCATCCAGACGCGCAGATGTTTGCGGTGTGGGCTGCGGATGCTAAAGATGAATCCGGTTTTGTGGGTTATTGCTACCTTGATCTCTTCCCACGTGGTACGTCGTCTTGTGTTTTTGCTGTCTCGTTCATGTTGCTAGACCTCACGCGTCACGACATCATCAGAATCCAAGTACGGCCACGCGGCTGTCTGGCCCTTGCTGCCTGGATATATACGCTCAGACGGCAAGCGCGCGTATCCCTTGGCTGCGATGGTCGCTAACCTAGCCAAACCTACTCCGGATCGTCCGGCATTGATGCGTCATGACGACGTTGTCACGTTTTTCCATGAAATGGGTCACGTCTTTCACGGTTTGCTGAGCCGTACGCAGTTCGCTCGCTTCCATGGGACGCATGTTGCACGCGACTTTGTCGAAGCGCCTTCGCAGATGCTTGAGAATTGGTGCGTCTCATGACACGTGCATTCAGCCGCATCCCGATCTGGGTTCGATAGGTGCTGGGAGCCTAAGGTTCTGAAGAAAATGTCAAGCCATTATAAGACAAACGAGGCACTTTCGGCTGAACTGATAGACAAACTGGTTCGGAGGTGTGCTGGCGCGGTCGTGCTTTGAGCTCCTTTCTGGACTAACTCGCGAAACTTCACAGCCGCTATGTCCATGTGGGCCTTTTCTACTTGCGGCAGCTTTTCTTTGCTTGGTTCGACTTTGAGGTGCATACCAATAAAGGTAAGCCGGTCCCGAGCACCTTCATGAAGGTTGGAACGGACGATCCGCATAGACAAACAAGATGTGACGGCGCTGTGGAACGATCTGCGTGAACGTGTTTCGCTGGTAAAAGGTGGTAAGCGTAGTGCGGGCCAGGGCTCGTTCGGACATATCGTTGGTGGATACGACGCCGGATACTACGGGTGAGTCTTGAGACGCTGCGCGTTTCCTCTTGCTCAAAGCAGACGAACAGGTACACCTACTCGTTAGTATTTGCGTCAGACATGTATTCGACCGTCTTCAAGGGTGATCCTCTCGATCCCGCGCGAGGAGATCGTTACCGGAGGAATATCCTGGAACCTGGCGGTAGCCGGGATGAGCTGGATTCTCTCAAGGTAACGAAGAGGTGATTCCTTCCTTTGACGGTGACTGATGTTGTTGTTGACAGGAATTCCTTGGGCGCGACCCAAATCCGGAGGCATTTATGCAGGAAATTTTTGGGAATTCATAGTCAGACTTTGTATAAAATAATGAAGTGTCTCCGTACGAATATACGCTGGTGATGGGCCATCAAAACGTCCTTCCGCTCTGCTGACACGTACACGCGGTTCATTTCACCTCGTTGTAAGAGATGTGGGAAGTAAGTTAAGCGCCTTCACTTGCCTCTCGGAGCAAGCATCACTAATGCCTGCGGCTGCTATAAATCAGAGTTCTGCCGACACTTCTCTATTAGTCCCCGCCAAGAGGGACTCATTCCTTTCACAGCTTTCACCGGATTCCATCAATCTTCAGGTGAGCGACGCTACCTTGCCTCACCTTCCTCCCTCCCTCCTCCTACCCCCCACCGCCTCTTGAATGGTGGAACGTCGACAACCAAACTCGAAAAGGCTCAGCTGGAAGAAGGCCGTCTACGGCGGTGGCCCTTCAAAGGACAGGGACAAAGACCAGACCCCATCTCCCCTTGCCCCCCCTCAAGAGGGCGTGGAGCTTCTGTCCTACAACAGTCATTCGCTCTCTTCTTCCGTCGCCAGTCTTCCCTCGTCCGCGTCGGCCTTCCAGCAACTACCAGCACCGCCGAACACTTCGGCTTCGCGCACAAACTCCGTATCCGACACCTCCTCCCCCGCTTCTTCCCGACCTTCGACCCCCCTCTTTTCCAGATGGTCTTCTTCAAGCATACTAACAAAGCAGCAGGCAGACCCCAATGGCCTCGAACGCACGCCCTCGAGACCTGATTCGACCAAGGGCGGCCATACTCCGGAGACGGGTGCATCTCGCATATCCGGCTCTTTCGGGCGAAAATCCTTCAGCTCGATGATGGGCGGCCTATCCTCTCTGTCCCTCTCTCGTAGCACCGCGGAAGACGGCCGCGGTCGTTCGCATTCAAAAATGACCAAAGGGGACAATGGCCATCGCGCTCGATCATCTTCCAATGCCTCCCGCGCGGGCCAGGACGACTCCACGTTTACGTTGCGCTCTCGAAGCATGTCTCCCTTCCGTTTCCGCCGTCCTCGCACGCGTGATCCCTCTCCCAATGTTGGCGCGCTCGCCCAGTCTGACGTTGAGTCGGACACCGACTCGACCCGGCGCGGTGGCTCATACATCTCTGACGACGAATCTCAAGGCGATGCCGACTGGGATAATGGGAGCGACTCGGAATCAGAACAGGCTGTCGATGACCAGTTCGACCCCGTGACCGAAGCTAATACCGAGGCGAATTCCCTCGTTGCTGCGGACGTTGCCGAGCCAGACCCACTCGAGATAGCCGATCCGCTAGGGGAAGGCGTGAATGTCGTGGTTCCACCCGAACCTTACTTTCCCACCACCCTCAACCACACAAGTTCCCGGAATCCCCGCCGCCGAAAGTCCACACGTCCCGACCCACTTCCATTGCAGACGGGGCGGCCTGCCTTCCAGCGCGACAGGTGCACGATATCTCTCACCCAGGGGGACCCCGAGCGCGCTCTCAGAGAGAGTGGCCGGCGTTCCCGGAGATATGTGATCGCGAGTGATCTGAGCGACGAGAGTCGCTATGCCGTCGAATGGGGAATAGGAACCGTCCTCAGGGATGGTGATGAAATGTACGTCACTTTGGTCCGAGGCGCCGTGTACCATGTGGCTGATCTTGAGAGAAGGTTGATTGTCACAATTTCCGAGAACGAAAGCAGAGGAAATTAATTTCTCTTCTAAATATGTCATTGACCGCAGCAACTGACTAGTACATATGCAGTCGATCCATCTTCCTCGAACCCGGGGGAGCGAGCCACCAAACTGCGCTCTCAACAAGAAGTACGGTGGCCATCACGAATTCCATATAACGACCGTTTTGACAAGTATCTTTCCCACAGCGTCAGGGTCTGGCGTACATCTTGTGCCGTCAAGCGACCAGCCTGCTTCAGCGGACAAGGTTGAACGTAACGATTTCTTGTCAGGCCTGGCACGCGAAGAACGCCAGGCACATGGTTCTTGGTAAGTCTAATCAAGGTACCCATAGTGGCTCCGCATTTACGCCCGGCAGACATCGTCGACCATGTCGAACCGGAGATGCTTATTGTGGGTTCCCGTGGCCTTGGTCATCTGAAAGGGTCGGTCATCTACCTTGTCATTTGCACACGCAGCCTGGTGCTCAATATGTGCTGCTCCGACTCAGCATCCTGCTTGGCTCGACATCGCACTACCTAATACAGAAATGCTCCGTCCCGGTGATGGTGGCCCGCCGCCGCCTGAAGCGTCCCCCGCGCCGATCTGCACATCTTGCGAAGCATCGCGCTCGGGTGTCGCTTGCGGAGGCGGCTGGAGTCGAGCGTGTCACTCAACGCGTCGATGAGGAGGTTGCACACATGCGGGACCAGATCGAGCGTTCTGAGGATCGCGAGAGTGAGCGTATGCGTGTGCAGGAGGAAGGCCGCGGGGAGGGCGTCGACGAGGAGGGAGAACCGGTCACAGAGGTCGAGGGGTCCGCGTACGGCCCTGCGAGAAGCTCCAGTTTGATGAGCTCGTAAGAACGCGGGCGTTTTTTTTTTTGTTTTTCCCTGTAGGTTCCGAGGCTCGGTTTGTGGATCAATTGCCATGCGATTTCCTATTCCTTTTTTTCTTTTATTCTTCATCTACGTTAGGGATGTCGACGCTTATCAATGCATCAATCAAAATAATCATTAGCGCGCATCAACGTTGGTTCAGAGTTCAGAGCCTAGTCTAGGAGACAATTTTCCGGCGCTTCGATATGTGTCTTGGCGAAACCTTGCTTGAGTAGGCAACGGGACGCCAAGAGATCGATTGACACATTTTCCGATATCGAACGTGGGTCGCGAACGGACGCTGAATGGACCCAGTGGGGGGTTCTGGATAACCAAGCAAAACCGTACAGTACCAGTACTAGTGTGACCCCGAAATGTCAGGAAAACGATGACCCTGAAGAGCCGAGGCCCCCCGTATCCATGATCCACCAGGAACTGAACCGACAAAGGAAATTGATCTCAGTCCTGATAGGCGCGTTCGCACCAATCAATGCAACGCAACCGTTGCGCTGTGCACGCCACGGTCTGCCAACGCTTACTGCGGTGGGTGAATCCAGCCGGAGCAGCTCCGTCTCTTAATAAATGCCGAGGTAGGAAGTGGGAAGCGGGCAGCGGACATTGACCGACCCGTCGCGCAAAATTTTCCGGGCACTTTTCGGCGTCTACGGGTCATGCGTTCGGTTCAGGTCCGTGCAAACGTCGCAAGGTGGCATCGCGCAGTATATTACCATTACTTTTGGTGACGGCCGTATTAAACACCAAGCGTGTGGATGGGGGGGGGGGGGGGGGGGACGATACGTGAGTGAGGTGTGAGATAAATGAATGAATATCGAAGTGCAAAGATATTTTTCGGCGATGAGTCAGTTACCAAGTGGATTTGGTCCCGTCGAAGCGACTGTGCTCGCGCTGGGGCCCGTGATAGGGAAGTCATATGGTGGAGTGCTAGTAGAGCCTAGAGACTCTAGCTAAATGGCGTTCTCCGTCCCTTCCGCAGCATGTGGACGTTCTTCTTGGGTTGCCAGCCCCCGTTTATTGATCCTGGGGGGTTTTTGTAAATCCCTCTTCAGTTCCTTTATCAATTGGCTCGATTTCCTGTACTCCGCAGCCCTAGGAGGATGGGTGTGCCTCGAGCGCAACGTATCGCTTCGTCTTGCCGAGAAGCTGTCCCCGTTTTCCGCGATCCTCTCTTGATCCTCCGACAGCATTTCCTCCAGATGGGATAACGTGCTCTCTGAAATGAAATCGTCGCCATCAGCAAAGGGGATCGCCAATGGGTTGGCCTGACTTCGTGCGGCCTGTTCCTGCTCCGCGATCAGCGTTCGTCGTTCGCTGGCGTCGATGATGGAAGGTGTCGTAACTTTCTGGGAAGTCTCTTGGTTCTTGGTAACTGCGTTTGCCATCAACGCATTTGATACCTTGACTGGCTCTTGTACGTCTTCAAGACCACTATACTTAGTGGAGAAATTGGCAGTGCTGTCATCGAGCCGCTCATCATCACTTCTAACAACACTCTGATCCAAACCTAGCCCATGAGCTAACGCCACCAACGGAGCAACCTCCTGAGCATCATTAGGAAGGCCTATTACGAGCTTGGGTCTACCCATTTGCATGCGTATAGTCCGTGCGAGGTAACCGCGTCCCTTCCGTGAGAGTTGACGTAGTACTTGCACACTCTTCGGCGGTGTGCGGAAAAGTTCGGCCTTAAAAGGTACGTCAACAGGTGCGATTGGGTTAAACTGCATTTCATGCCAGACTCTCTCCATCTCCCGTATACCTACCCCTTTCGGGAGGTAAAATGGGAAAAAAGCGCGCCTACGAGCGGCAGCGAGATTATCGCGTATGACATCAGGGTCACGGGCCGACTTGGACACCGACCAGAGTATAGTCCCTACGATACACAACTGATGAGTACAGAAGGCTTAGAGACTATTCGAGGGGGTAACATACAGGGATGCTTCGATCTGTTCACGGCATTCGGACCACTGGCAGCCTCCTTAAGGATGTAATTATTGATCGACACATCTAGTTGGATGACGGGCATCGATCCGTGAATTTCTTCATTGTTGGCCGCAGGTTCGAGGAACACCTTCAGGGTGTCTTGTCCCTCTCGTTTTTCTGCAGTGAGACGAATCGACTAGGAGGTAGCACCATTAGATATGGTCAGGACTCTTATGTTGTGAGCATACCTGGCATGGAAGTTCGCGTGTAGCTTCTTCCAATACTACTTCAAGAAGTCGCAGACACTTTTCAAACACGGCGTCGCCAGCGGCGGAGTCCCCGAAAAGCCGAGCGTCCATCTCGGATAATGGGATATATTGGAATCCGAAGATCCGTTTTGTGTTGTGGTATGCGACGAAGACACCATCCATATTACCTATGCGTGCTTGAAAACTGTGCGTTTCATGAGGCGATATGGCTCTCCCACCCATTCTGATAAGGACTTACCTGTACTTGAGGAACGCAGATCGTATGAGGTCGTAATATTCTTTCTCAAAGCTCTCAACAAGACCTTGGAGAGTGCAGATCTGATAGCCGGAGCTCTCTTCGAAATTAAGCAGATCATGTCGTATAGACATGACGGCGCGGGTTTTGAGATCAAACACTCCAGTTCCGGGGAGGCGACGATCAAAACAGTCAAGTTGTGAGCGCAAAATGAACTTGTCTGACTGTAAAGGAATATAACGCGAAAGCAAGAACTAGATCAAAATGAAACCCCACCTTCGCATATCGATATGCCTCACGCGTAGGCTCTTGCGCCACGACAGCAGAATCTCCGGCGGAGCGGGTTAGTCGTAAAAAGTCTGCCGGAGGGTGTGTAAGGTATTTTTCTAGTAAAGTCCCCTACACCAATATATCAGAAAAGAAGGAACAGAAAAAGGGTTTACGTACCATCCAAGTCAAAATATTTTTACTTGACGAGCCTGAGACGGCTTCCCCTGCACTGTCCACCGAGTATACACCATCGCGATAGTGCAATACAACAGATACTGGACTTCTTTGAGCTGGTGTGAATGTTCTTGGCTAGGGAGGATTGCTGAGACACGGGAGGCGCGAGGCGCTATTTTGGATATTCTTACCTGCTTTGCGAAATTGCTACTAAGATTTGATGTATTTATGTGTTTGTCGCCGGATATAAGGTAGTATATTTGACTAAGCAGACCTGACATAGATGAAGTTGATCCAGCATATTTTCGACCTTCGCGTTGTGCTACGGCGAATAGATCCTGGAAGGGCGGTGTTAACGGCATCTCTTGTGAATGAGGCGTTGCGAACCTCATCACGCGAGCTAGGCCTGAAAGTTGGGAGACGCTCAAACGCGAAATTCGTCACAGGGATAATTGTTTCAAGCCAAGTTGAGAAACTATACACTTGCGATCTAGGATCTTTCAGCCACTGAACTCCTGGACTGAGGGGTTCAACTGAACGATTAGGTATCGACTCGGTTCTCAGGATTCTTACTTGAAAAGGACGCGCTCCAGGCCATGTGCCAAAGTGGCAATGGGACTCTGCGGAGATGGCGAAATAACATCTAGGCAGGTTGAGTAAGGGTGATGGCTGATAGGGGTGCATTACCTTGGAGGAAGAATGCATCGCTAGCACGTGGCGAGATTACGCCGTCTACGCGACGTGAGTAGGGTGATGAGCTGTGCGAACGGCGCGCATTCCTCTTATCACCATTGGAAGCTGACTGTTCTGATAGCGAATGGAAAGTCACATTATGGAGAAGGTAAAGGAAAACGCCAAATTTCTCACCAGTATTGAGATTACCTTCGCGCTTTGTAGATGCGCATTGAAAAGATAATTCTTCATCTATAATAGCTCGATTTCGGGAAGACAGCCATGAAAAATAAGAAAACGCACCCTCGACTCCCTCAGCTGAACGCTTCGACCGGGCTTGCTTGCTACGGCGTTGTAGCAGTGAGGACAGTCTGTAGGAGGCTTCCTTCCGGAGTGAATTTCTTTCCTTTGCTCTCAACTTGTTCCTTTTTCCGTTGGTCCTGGACGGCGAGTGCTCTGGAGACGGTGATTTCGAGTCAACTTTTGCATTTGTAGAGTTGCCGTCTATTTGACGGACGCCTCGAGACGTGGGTAGATAGGCGTGCATTGAATGAAGCTCGCGCAATGATGGGTAGTGAACCCGGTGGTAAGTGTGGGCGGCGCATCGAGGGAGGTGCATTCGGTCGCAAGTAGAAGAGGTTTAAAACGTGACGGCGTGCTAATCGTTTATGGGCTTTAGCTGTTCCCGGCCCGGGCGTATTTCATTTCACCACTCCCGCGCAGCTCTTGAATGGCCCCATTCTTCGCTTCTTTTTTCCAATGGATAACAGGGTGAGTCGAGATAAATATCAAGCAGGCCGTCTCTCAACCATCACAGTCTGTTCTTCACCAAAGCAGCCGAGATAGCTGTTGTCGGCTTACAGGTGAGTACCTCACTGGCGCAATGACTGCGTGCCCCGCCCACTGTCACTTTCAGGCGTCTGGAAAGACATCCTTCGTGAATGTCATCGGCTCGGGGCAGGTATGCTTCTATGCTCCGAAATTACAGGGCCGTTCCGTTCACTGCTCTCGCCTTCTCCCAGTGGAGTGAGGACGTCGTGCCAACTGTAGCCTTCAATTTCCGCAAAGTAAGAAAAGGAAACCTTGTCCTTAAAATATGGGATGTAGCAGGTGCGAATGTCCCGTCAATCTCCGAGCCTCATCACCCATCAGGTGTCGGTGGCTGTACAGGCCAACCAAAGTTTCGCTCGATGTGGGAACGTTATTGCAATGGAGTCGATGCCATAGTGTATGAAGATGTCGCTTCTCTTCGCGACTGCCGCTGATATCGGCCACCAAGCTTCGTGGTAGATTCGACTGACGTATGTTCGCACCCGTTACTTTGCCGTCGTATAACGGCTGACTGCCTCGTAATAACATCGGCAGCGCGACAAGTTCGAGACTGCAAGATTCGAACTACACGCGCTTCTCGGTCAGCCCGCCTTGTCTGGGGTTCCGCTCCTCGTGGTCAGTAACGCCTATCTGTGTCGTGTTCCGATAGGCTCACGTCCACCAGCTGGGTAACAAGAATGACATTCATGGCCATACAGACGTGCAAGGCTTGATACGGGCCTTGTAAGTGAACTTGTTTCGTACCACACACACATATGACCGGTCCTTTCAGACAACTCAATAAGATAACTGGACGGGCGGTCTCGGTAGGTATTCGCGCTTTATACAGAAACAACTAATCAACCTATGGACATAGTGCTATTCAGTACGTGGTACTTCTGACCGGGTCGAGGATTTGAATCCCGTGGCTTACGACTGCATTCAGTGTTCCATGAAAAGCCAACACAATCTGTAGGTCTTCCATGCCTCGGGTGCGGTTCAGTCTGAAAATGTCGCACAGGGATATCGTACTACAGTGGCTTTCCAACCAGGGCCACTGAGCGTGTCTATTTGTATTTGTATCACACCTTTTAAAGAGGATTCTGTTACCGTATTCATGACACTTTCACGTCATCGATCCCGACAAAGAACTCTATCTGTAGTTAATCTGTGTCCATGCTCTCCCCTCCTGATCCACTGCCACCAGCCTGGTCACGAATTGCCCTTAAAAACGCTTCAACACTTGTTCCAGCCTCTTCAGGTAGTCCGAGTTGTCTTACTAAGCCACCCAATAGTCCTGTGCGCAAAGCACGGTCAAAATTTGCAACCGCGGCTCGGAACTGCTGTGAGGATACTACTTGAGTGAGTACCTCTGGTGAGGGGCCCGCAGGCAAGTCGGGCGGTAGGTTGGGGAAGATCGACTGGATGAGTTCGGGGTGAGAAAGAAAAAGCGGACTCAAATTGTCGACAGTAAGAACATCCGTGAGGGATAATTCTGGTGCTCCAAGTCAGCGCAGAATGAAAGCATAACGAGCCCTGATTTCACCTGGCTCCGCCGCGGTAGCGCCTGACATCTGTGCAACCAAGGAGCGTAAGTGAGAGAGTTGTTGCGGGGTGGGTTGACTGGCACTACGACGGCAGGTTATTTTAGAGGCATGGGAAGACTCGTGTTACCATACTCGGTCGGGGCCGCTGCCTGGGCAGACGTGGATGCACCGGGTGTCTGTGAGACGCTATCTAAAACGCCCCATACGGGAATGTAGCCAGGGATTTGAAGCAGCCGGTTGACGTGGAAAGCAAACTCCTCATCTCGTTCGCTAGACGCATCCTAAACCCCCCATACAATGTCAATCGGCTTCAAGGCTGTGCATGGTGCAAGTTACCTGCATCCAAAACTGGGAAATTCAGTAAGATTTTTCTTTTTGAGGACGCCGATAGGTGTACTTACGAAGTGTCTTTGATCCGATGACGAGAATTTGAGGACGTACACACGGCCGCTCGCTTGCGGAACACTCACGAAACTGGCGTCGGGTGGGAATAATATGAGGTCCTGTAGCAAGTGTCATCAACTGGAATCACGTCGAAAGTGAAAATTGAACAGACGAACCTCTTCCGTCTCTTCGGTTTCTCTATTCTTCCACATAAAGTGCAGCTCTTCGTCGTCCCCACGCTCGATCACGACTGCGCCCTTATCGGCCCTCGGTTCGACGACATTGGTACCTTCGCGCCGAAATGCGCGTCCGGCCTTGAAGGCGAGGATCGTGGACCGTTCTGTCAGAGGCATGCTTCGCGCGGGTAAGGGAAGGGATGGATGGCGCGTCGCTTATGACTGCAGTTTAGGTCAGCCAACACTTCTCTCCCCCCATCACATAGCACGAGCCGGACTCCACGATCCCATAATCCCTCCAGACAATGTTCGCTGATCAAGCGGGTTGGGGCACATCTGTTGTAGCCTCAACCGGCGACGTAGTCAAAGATGCCATGAAGAAGGAAAAGGTCATCAGGTAGTGTGCTTTCATGCATTCGTGTCTGGCTCTGCTCATACAAATCAGGGATATCCTCGCTTTTCAAGATGATCTCAGAGGTATCCATACATCCTCCGTCCTAGTGGGGAGATCGATTTGACATCACCTCCGATAATAGTGCTGTTAGATCGCGTTAAGATGGTCGAGAAAGAGGCAGATAAACTGTCGTCTGGAAACGCTACTCTTCAGATGTACATCGACAACCTCACGTTGCAGATGGCTAAACGGCGTTGACCTTCCATGCTTTGTGATGCTTTCCGTTTGAGAGCCGGTCTCGACGATTTGCCTTGACAACGGGAACAAAGCGCATACACTTAGCTAGCATATACAGTATGGACGGGTCACCGAGTACTGAAAAAGTCCCACGTGATGTGACGCGACGGCGCGTGAGCCAGAACCACTATTGAGGTTTCCTTTCCTCCTGACTTTATGTACCATGTCAACCCTGAACAAGCTTGCCATCCGCGGAATCCGCTCATTCGACGACAAAAACCTCTCAGTCATTGAATTCTTCTCTCCCGTCACTGTCATTGTCGGCCACAACGGTAGCGGAAAGACTACCATAATTGAGTGTTTGAAATATGCAACGACGGGTGATCAACCCCCCGGGACGCGAGGCGGAGCTTTCGTTCATGATCCCAAGATGGCGAACGAAAAGGAGGTAAAGGCTCAGGTGAAACTACGCTTCTACGCCGCGAACGGTCGACGCATGCTTGCCGTCCGTAACTTGTCCGTGACAATGAAGAAGACTGCCGGAATGACCATGAAAACATTGGAGGGCATCCTCGCTCTCGACAATGGAAATGCCGAAAAGTCTGGAAAAGTACGTCGTCTGGATGTAGAGACGCTTACCACCTGAACTTGGCATGTGTAGCGTTCCGTCATCTCGACAAAATGCGCGGAATTGGATGTTGAGATACCTCACTTGTTGGGTGTCTCGAAAGCCGTGCTCGAAAACGTCATCTTTTGCCATCAAGAAGATTCTTACTGGCCGCTAGCTGAGGCATCGGTTCTCAAGAAGAAATTTGACGATATATTCGAGGCCACTAAGTGAGGACAACCCCTTCCCTATCTACTGTTGCGACGTCTGAGACATTCAAGGTATACAAAGGCACTTGATTCCATAAAGGCTCTCCGGAAGGAACGCGTCGCTGAACTGAAGACTGAGAAAGAGCGTCTCGAATCCTTAGCCCGCGAAAAGGGGCACGCAGACAAACTCAGAGCCGAGATCTCCGCCACGAACACCACCATAGCGACGAAGGAGGGAGATTATCAAGAGGCTAAGAAGTTGTATGAAGCATTGGCAAGGTCGAATCGAAAATTCGAGGAAGGCGCAACTAAGTTCCGGGAAATATATATAAGAGTCGAGAGCTTGGAAAAAGAGAAGCAGAAGTATCAGGAAGATCTCGCTGAGTTGCGTCCAAATGTGCAGGAGGTTCCTGGTATGCTGCTAAATTTCTATGATTATCGCGTTGAGCTCTAATTCCTCTGGTCTCATGAGATACCAACGAGCAACTGGAAGAGCGTATCAAAAACTTCAATGCTCATATTGCCGAACAAAGGAATGTTCGACGGCGCGAGGAAGCCGCTGAACAAGATAAAGAGGACGAGCTTTCTGCCGCTCGAAGGAAGCATGTGGAGCTTAACGAGGAGCACGGTCAGCTAACAGCAGAAGCCAAGGTGAGGGAAGGGCCTTTTTTTCCTTTTCAACTGTGCGTTTCAACAGACTATTTCAGGCTCAAGAAGAGCGGATACTAGATCGCGAGGCTCTCATCCGCGAGATCGCCACACACTACGGCATCCGGGGTTTCGATATGTCTCCTCTCGAACGCGACAAGCTCACTGACTTCACGACGAAGCTGGGCTTATTACTGTCTCAGCAAACGACTGAAGTTGAACGTGTACAGGTACATTTTTTGATGAGACCTCCCCCAACCGTATCTTATGTTCACGTCTTCATACCTTAGAATGAGATCCAGCAGAGCAATACAACTTACAATGAACGGTCTCGACAGTTGCACGCGGCTTTAGAAAGGGACAAACAACAGCGAGCAAGCAACCGCAGCAGAATTGTATGTCCAGCCAATATCGTTGAACAATTAATCCTTACTGGCAGCGAAGGCAAAACTACAGTCGGACGTCGCATCCGCTGAGGTCAAAATAGAAGCAGCAGAGTTGCTCGATGGCGACTTGCTAAACATTGTCTCTGATATAGAGGGGAAGAACGCGCGCATCGAGAAGTTGAAGGCGGACATTGCCAACGCGAAGCACGAAGATCGCATAGCAGATCTAAACAACAAAATTCGCGCGATGGAGGACGAGCGAGATAACCTTTCGCTGGAAATTAGGACGCTCAGTTTGCAATCAGACGCACGAGCTAAATTGACGCTGCATCAAAGGGACTTGGCTGCCAAAGAGAGAGAGATCAAGAATATGTGAGATCGTAAAGGAGTCCCGAACTACCCATATCTCACCCCTTTCAGTCTACAGATTTCAAGCGCAAAATTCTCAAAACTGGTGGGAGCGGAGGCGAGCGCCGAGACCATGGAAAGCGATGTCAACGAGGCTATTACGTTCGTGGTCTGTTCGAAAGATGCCCTTATTTCTTCCGCTTACTGTGCTCAGGAAAACCGAGAGAGCGCATTTGGATCTTGAGGCGGAATGTAGCCTTGCCGATCGCAAACTTCACGAGGCAGAGACTAACTCATCGTCGTTGAAGAGTCAACTCAAAGCAAAAACGGAGGAATTGAGAGGTACAACTATATTGCGTTCGAAAAGTAATCTTTGCTGATGTGAGATAGGACTGGAGAAGAGGTTAAAGGATGGACTTGAGGACCATGCATCGGTGGAGTCGGCCATCAAAGAAACAACAGACGAGATCAACTTTCTGCGAGAGTCCGTATCCTCACCAGCAATTCGGATATGACATTTGATGATCTCATGTTGGCAGATCGCTCTCTAAGAGTTCAGAGAGTATAGGCCTCTATCAGAAACTACTAACATCTGGCAGGACTAACCATATTTGCGAGGTCTGCAACCGACACATGACAAATGAGGAGATGAAACCCTTCGAGAGTTACGTGTGTGGCGATGCCCCTTGCTCACGAAGATCTTATGCTAAGCCCATCACCCGCAGCTCAACGAAAGGATAAAGCAGACTTCCCCAGGTGCTCGGCTTGAGTACGAGAATGATCTGAAATCCTGGGAGTTAGTTCTCGAGGGCTACCGAGAGCTCATGTCCCTCGAAAGTTCCGTCCAGCGCTTGAAGGAAGTAGACATCTCGCTTCTTGAAAAGCAAATTCAAGCCCAGGATGAACTGCTGCCGTCACTGGCCGAAGTTGCTGAAAAGGTATGGCGTCTAAGAGTCTCTGTATCTATCTGACAGGCGTGTGGCAGGTCAATGAGAAACTGCAAGCAATCAAGAAAGAGTTGAAGGAACTTGCTTCTCTACGACAACATGCTGTCAACGTTTCGAGGCTTCACACTGATTGCAAGGATCTTCGGAAGGAGATATCGAACGTCGAGAACTCGTTGGCTGTTACGGGATCCACGAAGACAGCTGACGACGTTCAGCAGGAGCTAGACGCGCTGTCTGTAGACTTGTGAGTGTCGTTCGTCCCTGCCTATTTATGTTTTACTCATGACCTTTTCCAGGCGAAACACAGAAAAAGAAAAACAGAATGTTCAGAACGATCGGGAGCGTCGGAGTAATGTTCTACGGGCGAACGAAACTGAGCTTCATCAACTACAACTGCAGGAAACTGATCTTCGCAGTAAGGTCAGGGAAAAGGAGGCCCATCAGAAAAGCGTCGAAGCCATGCAACTAGAGATGGCATCTCTGACCAATCAAATGAAGGTAACGATGTGGCGCTTTCTTAAAACACGAGACCAATCGTTGTCAGGAACTGGATGTTCAAATACTAGAAGGTCAAGGACCTATCGACCTACTTGATCGAGAGCATCAGGCTGTGCAGATGGAACTCAACACCAAACTGTCTCAGGCGCAACAAGCGGCTCAGGAACTCAGCAGAAGCGTTGATAAATTGGACAGCGCCAACAAGCAGATTGAACGGTGAGACCAGACGCGCGCCCTTGAACGTGGCCATTAATGACCGGAATCCAGGTACATACGAGATAAGCGCGGCAAAAGGCTCAAAGATTGCGCCGACGATATCGTTCGTTTTGAGGCGAAAATACAGGAGCACCAGCTCGAGATCGAGCGGATACGGAAGGCTATCGCACAATTGGACAAAGAGATCAATGAGGGAGGAGCCTCGTTGACCAACCTTCGTGAAAATCGCCGCATAAGAAAGTTGCAAAGCGACATTCAAGCAACTCAGAAAGAGATAGACTCTTGTGACCTAGAAGGCGCCGCGAAAGCGAAGCGAAACTTTGAGGAGAGGTATCAGCCGGAGAAAGACAGGGAAACCGAAATGCAGCAGAAGGTAATCATGCGTGTTTTTTTACAACCTTCCATCTTACTGTCTTCGTTAGAGTGCTCACGTCGCGGGAGAGCTGACTTCGTTGAGAGCCCAATTGAATAAACTCGAGGGAGATCTTCGAGATTTTAGGGACATCAACAAGAAGTATACGGATCAACTAGTGAAGGTCAAGGTAAGTTTCCGGCCATTATCACCGCGGAACTATCTAATTTCACAAGATATCTGACATGGCGAACAATGACCTCGAAAAATACGCCAAGGCACTAGACAAGTAAGGCCTATTCCGTAGTTGTCGCATTGTGCTCATCACTAGCGCACAACACAAAGCGCGATAATGAGATATCACTCTCTGAAGATGGAGGAGGTAAATGACACGATGCGTCACATCTGGAATAAGACATACCAGGGCACAGGTACGCACGCGTCCTCGCGTGACCTGTCCAATCTGAATAGACAATTTCCAAAGACATTGATGGAATCCGGATCCGGTATGATAGCGAAGGCGGCGCCTCCAAGCGATCCTATAACTATAGAGTGCGTCTTCCTCGTACCGGCCGTCAGACTTGACATGAACATGACTTCATCTACCCACTCACCGTCTGTAGGTCGTGATGACAAAAGATCAAGTGGAAATGGACATGCGGGGACGCTGTTCAGCTGGACAAAAAATGCTGGCATCTATCATCATCCGGCTTGCACTTTCCGACTCTTTCGGACAAAATTGCGGGATATTGGCGCTTGATGAGCCGACTAACGCCCTCGACGTCGAGAATATCGATGCACTGGCTGCTAGCCTTGTCGAGTTTGTCTTATCCCACACCTTCCCAGGAGCGAAAATTGATTGATTGATTTGCAGTATCATCAACGAACGAAAGAACCACGCTAACTTCCAGCTTATCATCATTACGCACGACGAGAGTTTCCTTCGGAAGCTCGGCCAGAGCAATGTCATGGAATACTATTGGTGAGTCGACGGGTTGACCTCCACGAGCAGATGGCATAATTCGATATGTAGGCGTGTGTCTCGAGACTCGAAGCAGAAGTCAGTCATCGAACGGCAAAGATTCGGCTGATGATACACCTCTACAGCTCGTTCCAGCTTGTTCCCACCAGGTTTCTGCTTTCTACTACGATTTGCCCCTTTATTTTCGTGTTTCATGTATTTTGGACTGTTTACATCAGTTTCACGTCGCTATCGTCACATATGATTTTTCTAAGAATAGTCAGTAGAATAGAAGGGATGGCTTCAACTTATGCTACTCCGTTCATTGTCATCAACAGCCCTCCAAGCAAGTGTTTCGAGGGCTCTCTGACATCCGGTCCACGGTATCTTCACAGGCTCGCCGCCATCCCCCATAGCAACTAATCCGCCTCACCGGCTAGGTTCAGCAGGATTAACGGGATGCGTAGGGCCCACCCTCGTTACACAATCAGGGGCTCGACTTGACGACAAATACTATCACCTATGGGGAACTCGCCATTCCACAACCATCTCGCCGATTTCATTTTCCCCTGTATCTGCTCAAACAACCCCATTTAAAACTTTGTAGTTATACTATTGAGTGCCATTAATGTCATTCTAGCAAAGAAAATTGGAGGTCCATTGAGTGGTTTTCGAGTAGTATTTTGGCTGGGGGTCATGCCTGCATCACGCCTTCTGTCATGGCGGAGTGCGGAGTTTGATTCCAGCTGGGTGATCACCGTACGCTGACTCGGAGGAGTCTGGTCACCACTGCTGTTTTATCCTCTTAATGCCATGTTACAGGTGGTCCAATTGGCCAGCACAAGACCATACATATGAGCAGCGGCTACAGGCAGCTATAACGATGATATATATTGATCTTTTACTTTTTACTCGTGCAGCACTGGCCCATGATGTGAGCACCGCGTTCCATACATAGCAAGTCCTGGATTTCACTCAATAATGCTACTCCATTACAACTGTTTTCCCTAGTCCCCAATAAATACATTCATCCTGGGCGGACTTTAATTTGGCATGTCCATTACTTTCGTGAGATTTGTGACTGGCGAGATGGTAGTGGAATGGCGAGTTCCCCATAGGTGATAGTATCGGAACGAACACAATGGCCATTGGGAGATTGCATCGCATTGTACTTACACCAATTGCCAGGGCGTGAGAGCAAAATCTTATCAACAGGCTCGAATCTAATCTAACTAATACACCTATCACCACAGAAGGCAGAGGGCTGTCCCATTCACTCTCATCTAATCCCATCTATCAACTCCCCGTCATCCTCCCTGTCAGTCAACCAATCCGATGTCCCACGTTACTCCCCTGCCTTCGACTTCTTCCTCCAACTTCCAATCTATATTCAATGCTGCTTTGAACCGATACGAGAAAAAGACAAAGAACAAGCTTCTCACCCATCCTCTTGCCGCCCAACTCCAATCATGCAACTCTCCGTTCGAGGTTCTATCCGTCCTCGAACGTCTCGTCCAACAATTCGATCAGCGTCGTAGCAGAGATGAAGGGCTGCGAAATTGGCTCAACCCAACTGTGAACGTGCTTTATGCATTCTCGGCTATTCTCAGCGAGGGTGCCAGCCTCGTGAGTTCCAGATGAGGCGGTTTGAGAAATCTGACCTCTGATGTTAGTCTCTCCAGGTTTTCTCACCTGCAAAGGTAATTTTTACCGGGATTGGAATCCTTCTCTTGGTAAGGATTCTCTTCGGTCTCCTAGTTCGGACCATCGTGACGTTGCTGTCCCTTAGGCAGCGAAAGATGTGGATGCGAACCAAGACAGACTTGTTGACCTGTTCGGACGCATCGAGAACTTCTTCAAGAGGATCGAGACATATACGGAGGTGCCACCGACTGCGGCGATGACGGACATTATCATCAAAATCGTGGTTGAAGTACTCTCTATTCTTGCCATCGCAACAAAAGAAATCAAACAAAGACGCGCGAGTATGTCGACCCTTCGTGTTATATGGGTCACGACTTAAGTTATTTAGAAAAATATGTTAAAAAGCTTCTAGGAAAGAATGACATCGAAGATGCTTTGAAGAGATTGGATACACTTACTCAGGAAGAGGCGCGGATGGCGATCGTGGAAGTCTTGAAGGTGACGCGGCGGACGGACGTGAACGTGAACGTTGTCCTCGATGGTACGCAATGTTGTTTTCTGGTCATCCACGTTGTCCTAAATATTGATGTGTCTACACCGAAATGAAATAAAAATAGGTATTCAACAGACAGAGAGCAAAGTGGACGATGTCAAGCGTCCGTTACCTTTGGTTCCCATGCTCTTTGTTCCAAAAGTTCATATATTATCGCAGGGGACCAGCTACGACAGGACATTCGGAAGTGGCTTTCTCCACCAGATCCCTCCACAAATCACAACACCGCCCTGAGTGTCCAGTATCAGGTGACAGCCGCTTGGTTCTTCGATGGCGACATTTACAAGAAGTGGAAGACATCTCCTTCTCTTTTATGGATCCACGGGAAACGTACGTCCTTATTACCGACCTCTATCTGCACTTCATAGATTCATGTCTTCATAGCTGGATCAGGAAAGAGTATTCTTTGGTATGCGGTTTGCCTGAGTTTTTCGTTCGGGTGAACTGAAGTCGTTGACTAGCTCCACCATTATCGAAGACATCGCGGCACTACGGGAGGCGGGATCGGTGTCTATGGCTTATTTCTACTGTGATTTTCGTGACGAAGATAAGCAAAACCAACGCAAACTTGTCCTTTCCATTCTTTCCCAGCTGTCTACCCAATCCAAACATTGTTTCGATGCACTCTCACAGCTTTATTCGAAGCACGACAAGGGTGCACAAAAGCCAAGTGATGTTGCCTTGATACAATGCCTTAAACAAGTACTCTCATTCCCATCGCAGGAACCTTTATACCTTATTGTGGATGCCCTCGACGAGTGCCCTAACAATTCTGGCATACCAACTCCACGAGAACAGATCCTCGATCTTGTCAGGGACCTTGTTGACCTATGCCTCCCAAATGTACACATCTGTGTCACAAGTCGCCCAGAAATCGACATAGGAAATATCCTTGAACCGTTGACATCTCACTGTGTTTCTCTCCATCACCAAAGTGGACAAAAGGAAAACATCATCAAATATGTCAGTTCTGTCATATATTTAGACACGAAAATGCGTAGATGGCGTGAAGAGGACAAGAAGTTAGTCATCGAAACACTCTCTGAAAGAGCGGATGGAATGTAAGAGTGACTTAGTCCATGCGCATGATTCGCATTCACAATGTGACAGGTTTCGTTGGGTGCACTGTCAGCTGGAAGCGCTGAGGCACTGTCTCCCACCAAGTGTGCGAGGCATTCTTGATGAATTGCCCGAAACACTGGACGAGACATACGAGCGCATTTTAAGGGACATCAATAAGGCGAACCGAGAACACGCACGTCGTCTGCTGCAATGTCTCACCGTTGCCATTCGACCGCTTCGTGTTGAAGAACTTGCGCAGGTGCTTGCAGTTGACTTTGACGCAGCACTTCGTGGGGGTATCCCGATGTTAAACCCGGATTGGAGGTGGGCAGATCAACACCAGGCTGTACTATCGACTTGCTCGAGTTTGATTGCCGTTGTCGATGATAGGGACTCTCAAGTGGTGCAATTCTCTCACTTTTCGGTCAAGGAGTTCCTGACTTCGGATCGGCTCGCTTGTTCGATTGGAGATGTCTCCCGATATCATATTGTTCTGTCGCCTGCGCACACCGTCCTAACGCAGGCCTGCCTTGGCGTTCTACTTCGCTTGGACGAGAAAGTCACAAACGAGAATGCCTGGGAAATACCCCTTGCGGAGTACGCTGCGCGACACTGGGTCGAGCATGCAAAGTTTGAGGGTGTATCATCACAGATTCGGGACGTGATGGAATACTTCTTCGATGCGGACAAACCCCATTTGGCAGCGTGGCGCCGTGTGTACGACATCGACCCTTCCCCAACGGCTTGGGATTTATACTTCTCTTCGAGACTCACAGCGGTGAACCCTATCGCAGCCCCCTTAAACTACGCTGTGGTGTGCGGGTTCTATGACGTGATAGAACACCTCATTGTCAAGAATCCGGAGCATGTACACGCTAGGGGCGGCCGGCTTGTAACCCCACTGGTAGCAGCATTACGTGACGAAGATTTCAAGATTGCAGAATTGCTGTATCGGCATGATGCAAACGTCGATGTTCGAGGAGTGCATAATCTTACACCACTGCATGTCGCATGCAGGGGCTATGTGGACGTGGTGCTGTGGTTGCTCAATCATGGCGCGGATGTGAACGCTCAGACGTTTGACGGCTGGGTTGCACTGTTCTTCGCGGCTAGCCACGGGCAACTGGAAATATGCCGTATCTTACAAGCACACCACGCCGATATCGGTTCCCGAAATGCTTGGGGAGAAATTCCACTCCACATTGCAGCAAGTCCTGCGAATGGTCAAAATCAGCTTGAGATAATGCAACTGTTATTGGATCAAGGCGCCGATGCCAATGCCCGGGATAATGATGGATGCACGCCGCTGCACTCGTCTTCGTTCTGGGAGAAAGATGGTATGGAGAGCTTCTACGGGACGGCGGAAGGGTCACGCCTACTGCTCGAGCATGGTGCTGATATTAACGCTGAGAACAACGAGGGTGAGACCCCACTCCAATTAGCTATGAAAAATGGGCGTCACGAAATGGCGGAATTTCTTTCAGGTATGGGCGCTAGGTGACAAGTTGCCCACCTCTAGTACATGTATTCAGGATGTGTTGTACATACCATGATTTATTACGAGTGTTATTACCAGTCACGGAACCCATGCACACCGTTGCCGCTAGTTTCAGCATTCCAAGAACAGCGATCACCCGAGTCCGATATCTTCCTTTGGCGTCGTAAGTGTTCCGCCTTCCGCCAACTTGCCCTTCAATGTCACACCTGCCGCAAACGTTCAGCAACGGACCTCGACAGCGGAATCTGGACAGATTTTGCACGCGACCCGCGCGAGACGTGACTGGGATGCCCAAACACGTGAGCCGTGAGCTGAGTCGTCGGTCGTCGCGACCACGCTGCGCTGCTTGGATCGTGACACATCTGACGGACCAAGATACATCCACTCTCCATCCCCGCGCTCGAGCGCAGACTACCATCGACCCCGATGCCTGTTGTCGGCTTGGAAGCCTGGTTCACGCAAATACCACCCGTGACGCGCACCTGGCTCGCCCTTTCCGTCCTCACAAGCGTGGCAGTTGTATGTGTGTCCCTTGGCCAACCCCCCTCGCCACCTGTGGCCCTCTCGTCTCGAGACTCAAGTCGATGGCAAACTAACTCCCCCCCTCCGCAGCAATGCCAGTTGATTACGCCGTTGCAGCTCTACTTTAGCTTCAAAGCTGCATTCCGAAACGCTCAGGTAAAGCTACGTCCCTCAAATCGTTTGCACACCGCCGCCTTTTTCTTACCGAAGCCGTGCCGACCCACTCTGTCATAGCCGTGGAGAGTGTTCACCACGTTCTTCTACTTTGGTTCGATATCCTTGGACTTTGTCTTCCACCTATTCTTTTTGTGAGTCCTCCGTTTCCCCCCTCGCTTCGCGCCCATCACGCATACCCTTTGCTGATCCGACACCTGTCGCACGCATATCAAACCGTGAACGATAACAACAACAGCATGCGCTATAGCCGCATGCTCGAAGAGTCCTCATTCGCAAACCGCAAGGCCGACTACTTCTGGCTCCTCTTCCTCTCCTCTCTCATGCTCCTGGTGCGATATCCCTTCCCTTTCCCCCTCCCCCTCCCCATCCCGCCCAATCTGTAACATGCCTGATCCACCAGGGCTTGTCGCCGCTCTTCAACCTCCCCTTCCTCTCCTCGCCGCTCGCCTACGTGCCGATCTACTTCTGGTCCCGCCGACATCCCTCGACGCCCATTTCGCTTTTCGGCCTGCTCACGATCACCGCGCCTTACCTCCCCTTTGCGCTCGTCGCCTTCTCCTGGCTGCTCACGGGCACCTGGCGCGCCGCGGCCAGCGATCTCGTCGGGTGCGCGGTGGGCCACATAGGGTGGTTCATCCGAGACGTGTGGACTCGCGAGATGGTCGGTGGGCCGACGATATTTAGCGAGGCGCCAGAATCGCTGTGAGTCGGTCGCGGAACTGTCCGGTTCACGCGATGGCGCTCCTTTGGCTGATCGTTTTTTTCGTCGTTCTCTCATCAGGAAACGCCTTTTTGGAGATCTTTAAAATCGCGTCTGCTCTGCGTACGCCGCTGGGTAACGCAGCGGCCAGCAGACTTTCCACTTGGTTCTGTAATGGCTTGCTGCGTTTGCTTATTGTAAAAATAGATGTCGATTCACGGCTGTCGTTCCAATGGGGTCACGACTCCTACTTTTGAACCTTGCACTCATCTGTCAGACTGGCAGCAGTACATTTGATAACGCATATACAGATGGGAGCATGGTATCAGAGTCTCGACCTGTGAAACGAGGGGTAAACCAAAAGGCTATAAGCATAAAGAGATCCGGTGAGGAGAGCAGGCATCCACGCGCTAACGGCCAGAAGTATGTACGGGTCATCTATGATACACTTATCGGAGAAGAAGCAGCGCCAGCGCCAAGGTGAGCAAGAAAGAGTCGACTGCTCCGAATTGCGTTTGGAATGCAGACACACAGTGGGAAGCGCTCTGCGTATGATCTGCCATCCTCAAGCTCCGTTGGCTATTTTGGCTGCTCGTAGCATCGCGCTGCGGTTTTGCCGCGGCACCATCGTCGGCGCCTGCAAGCTGATGGGGCGTTCCCTAGGCGGCGTGCCGATGGCGCCGGGGCCAATATCGGACATTCGAGAGAACGATCGACGCGGAGAGTGCACGTCACCTTGCGCGGTGGAGGGACGACCCGGTGAGCCGTATGAGTCTGAAGAAGTGGACCGCGACAGGGATGGGCCAATCGGCGGTCGGACTGCGAAACGAAACGAAAACGTTGTTCAACTAAACGGAAACAGAACAGAGAGACGGGTGAAAGGGAGACAGACAGACAAACAGACGCACACTGATACGAGGACGGCGGGGTGGCATCTTTCGACGCGCGCAGCAGCGCGCTGCGGTTTTGCCTCGGGGTGATGGTGGGCGCCTTGGCGGTGCTCGAGACCGAGATGGACTCGCGCCTCTTGTGTCCCGGCACGCCCTCGAACGTCCTGGCCTGGGCCTCCTGCAGCGCGGCCTTGGCCCTCTCCTCCTCGGCGGCCTTGGCCTTGGCCTGCGCGATCGTGATGATGGGCTTCGGGACGACGGGCGTGGGGGGCGTCGCGCCCGAGATGCGCAGGGCGGCGGCGCGCGTCATGCGCGGAGGCACGGTCGGCGCGGCGGTGGAGGCGACCTGGATCGAGGCGGTGCGCTTGTGGCCCGGCACGTCGGCGAAGATCTTGCGGAGGGCCTCCTTGGACGGCGGCGTGCGGGGCGCGCTGCGCGCGCGGTCGAGGTTGGGCGGGGTCGCACCGGCGCGGAGGGAGGCCGCGCGGGTCGTGCGCGGGACGATGGTCGGGGAGGCGTGGGACGGGGGTATGTCGCGCGCTCTGAAGGGCGTGCGGCGCGGGGGGTGCGAGGACGAGGTGCGGGCGGGGGAGTGGCCGTTGGAACTGCTCGCGCTGCGTTGTTGCGCGAGGCGTGCGGAGGAGCGGAGGGAGGACGAGAGGGATCGGAGGGAGGCGGTGGTGAGGACGCGAGCGTCGGCGTCGGCGGAGAGGTCGGAGGGAAGGTCGGAGGAGGGGAAGGGAGGGGAGGAGAGGAAGAGCGAGTTGATCTGGATCTCTGCGGTGTCGGGGTCGGGGGAGCCCATGACGGCGTTGTGCTCCCTGGTGATGCCGTAGAGGGCACGGAGGGAGGTCGGGGTGAGTTGGCGAGCGTGGTGGGGGTCAACGTCGCCCATGATCGTGTTCCATACTTCGATGGCACGGCGGCGTTCGAGGACATATACCCATACGGGGCCTCTGAAACGCGGACAATGTTCCCGCGGTCAGGGAGAGGAAACGTGCAGGCAGGGACGCTTACTCGGCAAAGGAACGGGCGTCATCACCAAACAGTTCGAAAAGCGCGTCAGGGTCGGTCTCCATGTCAAACTCCATCTGTCTCTCTTTGACAATCTCGAGGCAAGGTCGTTCGTCGTTCGCGCGCGTGTACGAGCGAGCAGAGTCGGACTCACCTCGAACTTGGCTTCAGTGATTCGATGTTCGATCTCGAACCGGTGGTCGACGGCGTGGGGCTTGATGATCGCCACCGTCCTGGTAGGCTTCATCAAGGGAGAAGTCGGAGTCGAAGGGGTGGTTGGGCCGTGGTCATGAGAAGCATCTGTCGTGGTTGTGGAAACGCCAAGGAAGCTCTGGTCAGACATTCGAAGAGTCAATAAGGAAGGTCGGTGTGCGTGAAACGCGATGTGGGATACAAGCTATGTCACAGAAGCAAAATAGAAACAACGAGCCGATCCGGTTCGAGGAATGGCAGAACGCAATATAATGAAAACGAGGAACCGAACAAGTGGTGGCAAGAGATCAAGATGGGTACCCCTGGCACCTCGCAGATCAGATGATGTGATGGTGATGTGATCATTCACTATACACTGATAGTGGGATACTATGGCTGATCAGTGACTGATCAGTGATGTGCAAATCTCAAATTGCTATACATCAACACCATTAGTTGTATACTTTTCATGGTGGGTTGAATTGTTATAAAAGGCAGCAAGAGAATCAGTGTTCAATCACACATTTAAATAACACCAAACTATTTTCTCAATCACTTATTCAATCACTTAATTATTAGGTATCAGACAAATAAATTACAATGATACAAAAAAAAGGTTTCTATTGTGTGTAGAGAACAGCAGCAGATGAGGCTGCTATAATAGGCAGCAGTGTGAGTCCAAAGGGACCTGATGCAAGGGAGGTGGTGGCATCAAAGGAACTGGAGGGAGGGGGGGTTGAGACAACCATTCCCCAAGGGCATGCATGTGCACATTCACAGTGGCAGATATTGCATCAGGCTTGATGCACTTGCCTGATTGTTCACCCTTAGCATACAGGTCACTGTCAAGACTCACTGTTGAACAATCCAGTTCAAGAGTGAGGGAGCAGCTCAGAGATGAGTTGACTAAGTTCAAGGACAAAGTTGGCAAAGAGCACTGTCCAAATGAGTAGCAATTACCAGAGAGGTACTGGTACTGGCTGTGAGAGATGATCACAGAAGGAGAGTGCCAGAATACTAGATAGGCCAGTCACAATGAGTACCCTCAGTAATGGGAGTGCCACAAATCAAATGGACAGTCTGAAGACTGTCTGCTACTTTATTGAGTGCTTATATACTACAAGGGGACTACTATAAAGAGAACAATGTTAAGATTATCATTAATTAGGTGTGTTACCACCCTGGGACATTGTGATGTAATCACAGCCCAGATGTGTTGATGTGTCAGTTACATGGACTGGGCAACACCAGGCTCAGGTGCATTGACATGCCAGATCACATGGACCAGCTCAGCTCATATGCTGAGATCTACATTGGCTACAACAATAAGTTAATTGATGACAATTGGTAGTTGATAACAACTGATCCCTGTATGATCCTTGTTGCTGATTGATGGTAGCTACTTGCAGTGTATTTAGGGATGCTCTGGAGTACTTAAGAGCATCACATTTCGATAGATCACTTCAGTCTTGTCTTACACAATACTAAAGTGAGTACTTACTGTTTCCTATCTTATCTATTGCATCTAATCACATGTTGTAGATATCTTTTGATAGATCTTGAAGATCTTATCATTATCACATAACCTGTGCCCTCCATCTTCAACAAACAAGTCACAACCTTGTTATCAAGCACAATGGGAGGATGAGTAAGACATTGGGGAATGCTCAGTAAGCTGCTGTGTTGTTAAGATTCTCCGATCTTAATTGCTTCTCTAGCAATAGAGTTGCTTGATATAGTTCAAGCACTAGACTTTGAAGCTGTTGATGTTATCTCAGGCAAGAGTGAATGATAGAGATGAGAGGGGCCTCTTATTGCTTTGAGAAGTAGAATTTGTAGAGAGAGGGAGAGAGAGAGAGAATTGATAGTAATTCAAAGAGTAAGTTGAGTGTAAGGCTCAACTTCAGATACATCAGAGTATTTATACCATATCTCCATAATGGCTGATCTGATTCATATGAAACTTGGGGAACACATAGCTGAGACCCACTACTATCTGAAAACAAGGACCCAAACTTGAAAGTATCAATAATGACTCACACATGAGTCATCCTTTCCTAGTATCTGTCATCAATCCAGTAAGCAATCACTAAGCATCAGTCATCTGATCAGTAAGCAATAACAAAGCCTGAGTCAGCCAGTCCATAAGCAAATGAGTAAGCAGACATAGGTAAGCAGTCAGTCATGAACATGAGTCAAGTTCCTAACATGAGTAAGGAAGCCCTAGATGATGAGTAACAGCCTTTAGAGTCCCCATGTTCACTGCTTAGTGCACATGCAAAGCACATGATTCATTTGCTGTAAGTTAGTTTAGGGCCAGTCCTTCAGTGACTTGGAGTATTTGACAGTAAGGAGGTGCTCCTTATAAGACCCCTTATAAGGTTCTATTAGGGTGTTTAGAGTCAACCCTAATATTAGTATTAAGGTCCCTAGTGTTGCCTTATAGTTTGTTCTACAGTTAATAGAGTTAGTCTAATAATGTGTTCTAAGGCCTCTAGTATCCTCTTTAATCATTATTATGGGGACTTTAGGGTCATCTTGGAGGGTCCTTAGAAGGCCTCTAATGTTGTCCTTTAATGCTAGATAGAGTGCCAATAAGTAGGGCTTGCTGTATGTCAATTGTGGCTAGAATCAATCATGCAACAATGTGTGCACAATATTGTGGATGCCTCTGCTCACCCCTTTTGGCCTTGTGAACAGGGTGCCACCATAGAGCCCTTCTTTCCTCTAATATGGAAGGGTCCTTCAAGGGCCCTCTCTGGGAAATGGTTCATGACAATCACTGTGAACATGGTGGTGCTTTCCTTTAGCAACACTGATGCTCTGCCCTGTCAGTCCCTGCTTGTTGGGGAGACAGGCCCACTGTTTTGGGTCCCATTTGATGCCCATACACTTGGCTGTCTCCATTCACTTATTCTGATTGGTGCAATTACCTCCTTATCAGGTAAGACCTTGGAACCTTGAATTACATCAATTGCAGCTGCCAAACTGTATTTGGTGGCCCATGCAGCCCCAATGATCTCCACTGATTGGTTAGCATTCTCAAGCCTATATGTAGGATCACACAGTAATGATATGATATCCTGTGAGAGAGATAGCCTCTGGATGCAGCCTGATATTGTCAACTTTCATTTCCCATGTCATGCAGCTTACATCCCAGAGTGAGATGAATCAGTCTTGGCTGCCATTGGGTGATGAATCCTAAATATTGTACCTTGCAATTCAATAGGTTAGTGAACTCACATGTTAACAGATGAAATTTACTTATATAAGCAAGTTAATAATAAGATAACTACTTACTAAATTATATGATCTCTGAAGGGCTGTTCTTGAACTCCAAATGTTGTGTGGTGAAAGGGGTGCATGGGCCAGAATGGGCAGATAGGGTGGATGGTGTGCTAGTTATTTGGAAACACAATCACCTTTTATAGTAATTCAACCTACTGTGAGAAGTTAAAACCTCACCCTGATTGCAAAACCCCTAGGAACTGTCAAGACACATACTGCTGATCACTAAGGACTCAGGAGCAGGTGGGCAAGGGTCGGAACAGATGGTACGCAGCGAAGGTGGCGTTGAACAGGAGGATGAGCCAAACGACGAGGAGGTACCAGATGGGGACTGGTAGGTGTTGCAAGAGACAAAGGCGAAGACTAGAGGCTAGTGTAGCGAGGGGGCTTTAAACAAGGCGGTCGTTGAAGAGTACCTTGAAGACATGAGTAGACTTTAAACTGAGCAGTTGCGGGGGAGTACCCAGGAGGATGAGAGTATCACAAATGCAAATGGACAGTCTGACGACTGCCATGCTTTATTGGGGCTTATATACAGTGTACAGGGTCGATTACAAAGAACTGGGACTATTCTAGACTCTTTGGTACCATCCAATAGGACTACAGAGGCATAAACTTGCTTGTGTCAAGTTTCAGGCTTACTGAGCGCATTACTGATCATTGTGGAGCGATGACATCATTATGATGTCACTGTGGAGCACTTAGTGAGCCTATGAGGTCACTGTGGGGTCACTCAGTCAGCCATGATGTCATTGGAGCCTTGATGACATCAGATGATTTATGCAACAGTTTCTAAGAGTTTGTGCCGCTGTTTCGGGTCCTTGGTAGCTGGGTGGCCATGTGGCTGCCACGCGATGATTACCTGATTAGGAAATGGGTGCCTGGTCATGTTATAGTGCCTTTGCAATAGCGATATCTTGTACCGCAGGAGGGATAGCCCAGAAAATGGAAGGGAGTCGGCAATGCAAAGTGAGAGAGGTCTCTCTTGAGTGAAATAGGACAATCTACAGCCAGGACCTGGCCCTGGTTCGTAACAGGAACAGTTTACCAATCCAATATACATATCAACACCACCTCAGAACTAATTTTCTAAAGGGTAGCAAAGGTGGAATTGTCATAAAAATGGTGAATTACACTTTTGTTGACTCTGAAGTGACACATTAAAGTTCCACTCACAGCAGGGCATTGGCAATATCACTAAGGAGGTCCTCAGATGTGTCAACAGTCCAAGTCCTAGTGTGGTTCATTCCACACCTTGCATAAAAAAAAAAGTTGATGATGCAATAGAGGCCAACATAAAGAAGGCAGCCCAAGACCTCAAAGATGAGATCTACAAAAAAAATGACTGATGCAGCAAAAGCATATAATATCCTCTACCACACCATGCATCCAATTAGGGTGTGACATGGGTGCACCCATGGGTATATTTTGCTATACCCATACCCATATCCATGAACACTGTACCTGTACAGGTAAGGGTATGGTGTTACCCATAAAATTCCCCCTGTCTTGCTCATAGTCATTGCAGCATTGTCCACCACACCTATCATGCCCATTGCCCTGATGGCCCCACCTGCCCTGCTTGTTCCCATTGCTTCACCCTTGAATGCTTCACACCCAGTGCCATCCATTTCCAAATCTGTCCAAGCTCCAGCCTTGCCTGCCTTGTCCACCATCCCTGCATCACCTCCCACCATCATTCCAGCCATGCCCACTGTCCTCTCTGTTCCACATCTCTCCCTCTCAGTCTCATCCACCATCACTGTCATGAACCATTCTCCAGAGAGGGCCCCTGAAGGACCCTTCCTTATTAGAGGAAACCTGGGCTTCATGATGTTACTCTGTTCATATGGCCAAAAGGGGTGACTAGAGGTGTCCACAATATTGCATGCACATTGTGGCACAATTGATTCTAGGCACAATCAATATATGGCAAGCCCTACTTAGTGGCAACCTATCTAGCAGTAAAAGACCTTCTAAGGACTCTTTAAGAAGGCCCTGAAGCCCTTATATTGGACACTGATGAAGATACTATAGACCCTAGAATGTGTTATTAGACTAACTCTAATAATCTTAGAACAAACTATAAGACACTACTAGGGACCTTAATACTAATATTACGGTTGACTCTAAAGACCCTAATAGAACCTTATAAAGGGCCTTATAAGAAACACCTCCTCACTGCCAAATACTCCAAGTCTCCAAAAAGACTGGCCCTAAACTAACTAACAGTAAATGAATCAAATACTTTGCATGTGTACTAGATAGTGAACATGTGGACACTAGAGGTCCTTACTCATCATCAAGGGCCTCCTTACTCAGCAGCTTACTGAGCATGACTGAGCATGCTCACTAAGCATTCCCCAATGCCTTACTCAGCTCTCACTATGCTTGATAACAGGTTATGACTTGTTCCCTATAAAGCAGTTCCCTTGTAGTATATAAGCACTCAATAAAGTAGCAGACTGTCTTCAGACTGTCCATTTGATTTGTGGCACTCTATTACTAAGGGTACTCCTTTGTGACTGCCCGATCTAGTACATTCTGGCCCTCTCTTTCCATGACCACCTCTCACAGCCTGTACCAGTCCCCCTCTGGTACTTGTTTGGATCATGCTCTTTGCCAACTTCATCCTCAAACTCAGTTGACTTGTCTCCAAGCTCTTGTCTCACTCTTGAACTGGATTGTTCAACAGTGAGTTCTGACAATCACTGCCTTAGCCTCAGTCTTGCCAACTGCCATTCTAGTCTTGTCCCCCACTACAGTAGCCTCAGTCATGCCAGCCACCAACTTAGCCTTGTCTGCACTCATCAGTTTAGCCCAGTCTGCTGTATCACCAGCATCACCAGCCACTGCCATCTCTGCCCTGTCCACTGCCTCAGCCCAACCCACTGTATCACCTCCATTGCCAGCTGCCACCACTGCCTCTATGTCTACTGTGATTGCACCAGCTCTAGTCTCACTTGCCACTGTTGCCTTAGCTCAGCCCACTGCCACCCTCTTAGTTTCACCCTCAGTCTCAGTCAACATCATGCCTAACACCAAAGTCTCAGTCATACACAATACCAGTAACAAAGCACCATCATCACCTCAAGCCACCAGCACCACCCAAGAAGACCAAGGCCTCAGACCTGAGCCCAGCAATGCTGCCCTGCAGAGAGATCAACAGCTGCCACCATGACATCACCACAGGAGAAGTCACCAGCACAAGGACCATGCTGCACCACACCTCCCCTTCCACCACATCCCCATTAACACATATGACCTCATCTGTGCATGCTGCCACCATCTGCAGTGGTGAAGACCTCATTGCTGCAGCCATGAGATGATTACCAGAGACCCACTCACATCTTGTTTTTGAACACTGACCCCACACTCTCTAGCTCAACAACTATGGCAAGTGTTTGCAAGGCCAAGCATGCCATCATCACCAATACCTTCCACCTCCACTGACTCCACCACAATGACAGCAGCAGCAACAGCAACAACTGTGACAACACTAGCAGCACCATCACCACTACACATTTGACTTGCTGCAAACTCACTATGCCCCCTCCCTGCTTTTCCACACCATGCCCATGTTCAACACACAATAACACCTCAGCACTCACCATCTCCCTTAAATTCTCCTTTGTGCTGCCCTGTATATAAACAACTTTAGCTACTCAATGGAAAAGGATCCCTCTTTTGTTGTGATTCCCGACTGTGGGTGAGCTCAATCGCGAGCACACGAAGCTGAGTGAGGGATCCTCTCACTTGGGATATATACCCAGGACTGTTCTTAGCATCTCCGAGTAGAACTAGTTATTTACACTCAGTTCATACCTAGTCTAGTCAATTGACGTAGATGCTGATTGGGTCGACTGACGTTCCATCATTTGGATACCATTCGCTTACCTCCTGCCTACTTAAATGAGTAGATAGTTTACCCTTGCTCCTCAGTGATCGCTCACACGCGCGAGTCACTGAGGTGTGTTCCCACTTACTTATCATTCCTTACGTTCCATAAAGCTCATACTTGAATAGTACAGTTGTTACATTATTCAGGTAAATATATATCCACAGTGATTGCTCATGCGCGCGAGTCACTGAGTACAGTCGTTACATTATTCAGCAATTCCCACATGTGCGAATGTGCAGGTCCCCTTCAACGCTGCATACACTCACTCAAAACAACCCTTCCATACCCCAAATAAACTGTTTAGTTTCTACATCTTTGTGACCCAATCACCTCTGCTGGAGAAAAGCAAGAAGCCTCAATAGATTTCACTGAATGCTCAGTTAGAATGTATAAGAATTAGATAGTCTGTACAACACCTATACAACACTCATATACCTGTGAGTAAGGGTACAGTGTTGTGTGGGTACAACTAACTGAAACCCATACCTGTACCCAAGCATACCTGTAACCACATTGTCACAGTGTTACCCATACCCATGTCACACACCAAAGAGAATTAAGACCTCATACAGCAAGCTACACAAGGGGCTACCATGATCTTCATGGGCTCCTTGGGTTCAAAGAACAAGACTGAACTTCAAGACCTTGCAACTGCACTCAATTTGTCAATGGAGAGTACAAAGCCAGATCTGACCTCAAGGATTAATGCCCACTTTGATGAGAATCTGGATCTAAAAGCCCACAAGCATTTTATTGGTTTGTTTGGCCAACATGGGCAGAAATGACCAGCACTAATTGATAACACCACCTGACACTGTGACCACCATCACACATCCTCCACAATGCCAACAACTTGATACTGCCATAATTGCCACCCCTCTCTCAACATCCAAAGCACCAAATACACTATATCCTCTCACAGCAATGCAGCATGCAGCTATTCCTCCTTACACATCAGGGACTCCAATGAGTTATTTGTACTCTACTTTATATCCTACTATATGAGCTGTCCTAGGGATACTTCAGAGAAACCTAATATATTTGTTGAGCTATTACATCTGCTTCAAAATCCTGCAATTGCCTCTTGCTGTTGAAGCAGAGACTGAAACTAGACTGTGACCAGCTGTTACAAAGATTTGCATATCAACTTTTTGCATCTGGACCTCAGTCATTGTCTGAGAGCTCAACAACTTCAAATAAAAATATATAAAATTTATGAGCAGATATAAAAGAGTGAAAATGATATAGGATTCAAATTTAAAGGCTCAAAGTATGTTGTGGAAGGCTGTAGAAATTGAAAAGTGAAATATTTGCAGTTCCTGGCCACCCATAGTACAAGCTACTGTATGTCTTAATGTGATGCATTGACTGGGGTCTTTGCTGGGCAAAGGTGCTCAAAAGTGCATGTCCCACAAATGACCCCTTGCAAGTGAGTTTTTTATGTTTTATTGGTCTTCTTCTATACTGACCCCATCAAATGCTGGTGAGTGGATGTGGTGCTCCAAGGTGTCATCCTCTAGTGGATGATACCTTGGAGCACCATGTCCACTCACCAGCATTTGATGCAAAGTGTGCTGTGTACTCTATGTGGATTGGTAAGGGACCCTTATCCACTGACAGCAATTCATCCTGGCTCTGGGAGGATGACTTCTCCAGCATTTCTTCTGTCAACTTCTCTTGCTACAATGTCTCTAAGCTCAAATACTAAAATAATAAAGATGGGCCTTTACTATCCCACCTTTACTATTTCAGTATTCAAGGTCTGAGATGCTGGGGTGCCAAGTTGATCTTCTAGATGTCCACAAGGACATCTTCAAAGTGCCCTCAGGGCCAGAGCAAGATTGTCATCCCATGTAGCTTTGGCCAGTCTATGAGCATGATGAACTTGGCAAGGATGGCCTATGTGTTACTATTCATTTGAGGGTTTGTGACCCTCTTGGAGCACTTGAATCTGTGGACTGACATCTGTTCCTAGGTTGTTGAACTCCTTGACCAGTAAAACATTTAGTTTTTATCTGTTAACCTTGTTCATTTCAGCTGGGCTGAGGAGAATGAGGAGAATGAGGACAACAATATTGACATCAAGGTCATCCTATACAGGACAGTCATTACCACCCCCTCATGATTTGGGTGGGAGTCTTGTGTGATACTCTCATCAGCAAGGTTGCATTCCACTCTTTCAATGACATTCTTAATCTCTTCAAGGAACATGGCATTTCTGATGTCAATGATGCATACTGTGAGTCAGTGGCCAAGAGCTTCCATGGTCCTAAACTGTTTGAACTCATCTTGGGTGGTGACCTACTTGAGGCTGTTATTGATCCTGTGACTACTGCACTTTGCCTGCCTATCACTGGCTTGAAGACCCTCAATATTGAGGGAACAATGGGCTTCTACTTTAGAGTGGGCAAAGATCTTTACACTGTCACAGCCCACCACATCCTGTTCCCTGGAAGTGAAGGTAATGATTCATACTCCTACTTGGGTATGTTTTTTCCCTTAGAAGATGGGCAAAAATTCTGACTACACTTACAAAGCTGGGCCAAAGAAGCAGGTTGTCCTCATGGACAAGGACACTTTCATCAACTTCCTTGGATCCATCCAGGGCCATATTAGCACCCTGAACATCACAGTTGACATCTTGGAGAAATTGATTACAGTGTTAATGACAATGTCAGAGGGTGGTGGACCTAATGCTGAGGAGGCTGCATGCCAGCTGGTGCAGAAACAAAGCAAGCTGAATAATACATGAATGGTGATTGAGGAGCTCAAAAAATTCTTCATAAAGATGAAGGATTGGAGAAAGCTGATGGACCTGGACATATTGTCTGGGCACCTCCCATCAGTGTTTCTACTGCTCCTCATGGTTATACAAGGGATGTTTGTATCATCAAGCTTGACAATAAGAACTTCTTGCAGAACTTTAGAGGGTGTCAACACTCACTGTTGAACAATCCTGTTCAAGAGTGAGGGGAGAGGTCAAAGATGAGTCAAATAACTTTTAGGATAGTGTTGGCAAGCAGGAGAGCCCAGATGAGTAGCAGGTACCAGAGAGGCACTACTACTGGGAGCTGGAGGTGTTCATAGAGAGAGAAAGCCAGTGGGACAAGATAGGGTGGTTACAAAGGAGTACCCTAGCAATGGAGTGTGCCACAAATCAAATGGACAGTCTGGTGACTGTCAGTGTTTATTGTGTGCCTTAAATAAGGCATAAGGTGAACCATATATGTACAGGATAAGTAATATGCAATAGGGAATGAGCAATGTGCAGCAGGGATGAATAATGTGCAACAGGGGATGAGTAATGCACAGCAAGGATGAGTAATGTAAAACAGGGGATTAGTAATATGTTAGTAAACTCTGCTAACTCCCAAGAAAGTCTGAGGAGGCCTGAGGACTGAGTTTCTGTTGGTTGTGTTGTGTTGTTATATAGATTGAACCACTTTACAGTACCAAAGGCTGGGTGGGTCAGTGGTTAGAGCACTTGGTATATCTGGGGGAGATCTTAGGTTTGATCCCAGTAATGGTCTATTTATATAAGGTGGCTGTAGCTGAACTTGGTACTGTTGTCTTGTTTGTATATACTATTGCTTAGATCCCTTTTAATGGGAAGACTGTAGCCAGCTTTCTGTGCTAGAGGTCTTGGGTTCAATCCTCTGTAATGGACTATTTATGTAAGATAGCTTGAGAGTCAAACTTGGCACTGCCATCTTGATTATTAGTTGCATATGCTCTTGCTTAAGTCTGTTCAATGGAATAGTCTATAATAGGCTTTCTTTTGAGAGCATTTGTAATAGAGGGAATGTGCTTGACTTAAGTGCATGCTCATCCCTGTAGCCTAAGGCATCTAATCTAACTGTTCATATTTTGGGCCCTGAGATTGACACTGCCAAGTTTGTCACATTGATGTACCTTTGCATTGATGCACCATCTGATTTTGCTTATCCACCCAATCATCTCCTCAAGCTCTAAGGCATTCTCTTTGCTGAAGAGATATGATCAAAGCCACATCATGCAATATGTTATAAAACATGGCCTCACCATGCTCACCACAATTGGTTGTTTGACTGGATTTGAGTCTCATGTTTGCCATCACTTTTCCTTAGGCAGCTTCAATTCAGTGAAAGCAGCACTCCACTCCTATGACAAAGACTCTGGTCCATTCTTCAAGATTAGGGACTCTGAGTCTAACATTGTTGACACCCTTGGCAAGTTTGTTGCCCTCCTCACTAGTGGCATAGGTATAACTGATTTCTCTGACATCATGTTTTGTTCACCAATGTACTGGCTTTGGGAGGTCATCAAGGTAGAGTTCTCTGGTGCCAACCTCTCACTGGTTGGGAAATCAACTTGTGTGAATGACAAAACTGTAAAATTTTGAATAATAAAATTTATTATTTTGATCCAAATTAGTAGCAAACAATTTGCAAAAATTCATTTTAGATTTTGTTACAATAGATTCCTGTTACAAAATCAAAATGATGAAATAATTAAATGGGATTGACAAGATTTTAGAACATACATTATGTTACAAAAATTATAAATTATTTTAAGATTTTGTGTGAAACAAAACTAAAATTTTTGAAACTGCAAAATTTGGGTTTATACACTATATGAAAGATACCCTTTTGTGACTGACAAAAGTGTTACATTTTGAATAACAAAAGTCAATGTTATGTTACAATTTTTTAGGGGAAAAAATCTTAGGATTCAGTTCATATTTTGTTATATAAAATTCTTGTGACAAAATGATTAAATAAAATAATGAATATTGTTGCTAAGGGAGGTTTGTAATCTTGCAGGCAAACCATGCCAATGGTATAAAGAAGAAGTCTGTTTTACAATTATAATATAACAATTGGCTTTTGTTATTCAAAATGTTACACTTTTGTCAGTCACAAAAGGGTATTTTTTATATAGTGCATAAACCCAAATTTTGCAGTTTTAAAAATTTCACAATTTTGCTTCACACAAAATCTTAAAATAACTTACAATCTTTGTATTATAATGTATGTTCTAAAATCTTATCAATACTATTTACCTATTTCATCATTTTGTAACAGGAATCTGTTGTAACAAAATCTAAAATAAAATTTCACAAATTGTTTACTACAAATTTGTATCAAAATAATAAATTTTGTTATTCAAAATGTTACAGTTTTGTCATTCACATAAGTTGTTGTTTTCCCAACCAGATGTCTATAAGCTCAAATACCAAAATAGTAAAGGTGGGCCTTTACTTATATTTTAGTATTCAAGGTCCAAGACACTGGGGTCCTAAGTTGATCTTTTAGATCCAAGGACATCTTCAAAGCACCCTCAGGGCTAGAGCAAGATTGTCATCCCATGCAGCTTTAGCCAGTCTACAAGTATGACAAACTTGGCAAGGATGGCCTGTGGGCTACTATTTGTTCAAAGGTTTGTGACCCTCTCAGAGCACTTGAATCTGCAGACTAACATTTGTTCCTAGGTTGTTGAACTCCTCAACCATCAAAACATCCAGTTTTCATCCATTGAGCTTGTTCATTTCAGCTGAGTTGAGGAGAACCAGGATTATAAGTATGATGAGGACGATGAGGATAATAAGGACAACAAAGACAATAAGGATGATAATATTGACATCAAGGTTGCCCCATACAGTTGTTACCACCCCATCACAATTCAGGTAGGAGTCTTGTCTGATACTCTCACTGGTGAGGTTGCATTCCACTCTTCCAACAACATTCTTAATCTCCTCAAGGAACACAGCATTTCTGATATTGATGTTGTGTACTATGAGTCAGTGGCCAGGAGCTTAAATGTTGGAAAATTGGGAGGGCAATTACAATGGATTTTATTGCATTATATTGTTAATATAATGCAATAAAATCCATTGTAATTGCCCTCCCAATTTTCTGACATTTCTGTGGTCCAGAACTGTTTAAACCCATCTTAGATGGTGACTCCCTCAAGGCTGTCATTGATTCTATGACTACTCACCTTGCCTGCCTATTGCTGGCTTGAAGACCCTCAATATCAAGAGAACAATGTGTTGAATGGCAGTGTAGGTTATGGATAAGATTGCAGCAGATCTATTGGTGATTGAAACAGATCTATCAAACAAGAGTTCAGTTTGTGTAAGACAAAACTGAAGCAATCTACTCAAACTACAATGCTCTTAAGTACCTGAAAGCATCTCCAAGTAAGGTCAGGGTAACTACCATCGTGTATCAAACAAGATCAGTGAGGATCAGTTGTTAGTAATCAATCAAGTTATCATTATAACCAGCACATACTGCAGTATATGAGCTGAGCCAGTAACACTCAGGCTATGTGAGCTGACATGTCAATGCACCTCAGCTGTGATTACATCACAATATACTGTACCAATTAAATCAATCTGTCAGTCACAGGTCACAGGCCTACCTGATTTGATGAAATGTCACAAATGTCACAGGTCCCAGAGCCTGGTGACAGAACCATATTTTGGTCATAAAAATGTTTTCAAAAGGTCCTAAAAATGTTAAAAATTGCTTAAGGGCATTTTCTGATGACAAAAGTCTCCATTGGAATAGATAGTACTATATTATCATCATTCCACATCCAATCCATCAGCATCATCATGGCAACAGATGTGCAAGGATTACAGTATGGCAGGCCATAGAACCATGTCATGCAGAAATGCAATGCAACACAACATGATGCCTCCTCCTTTCCTTTGCCTCAGCTCACCCACTCCTTGCCACCAACTGCACATGCAAGCCACCTCCCTTGCACCCAACATCAAGCCCTTGCCACCAACCATGCATATGCCATATGCCCACAAGACTCAATTCCAGGCCATTCACCACCAACCACATGCCAATGACCTCACACCTGATGTCAAGACCTCAACCATATTGCCCAGTCCTCACCACCAACCACATGCACACACACCATGCCCTAGCACACTTGACATGTTCGCATCTCAAAGCCTTTCATGACCACCTCAACTGCCTTGACCAGTCTCAATTCCCTTTCATGGCTCTCCCTCCCTTTCAAGGTCCTCTGATTCTTTTCATATTCTCCTTTGTACTGTCCTATACATAAACACCCTGGCTTCCCTGTAGTAGCACAGTTAATAAGAATCCTTCTTTGTGACCCAATCACCCCTGCCTGAGAAAAGCAAGAAGCCTCAATAGTTGCATAAACCACTTGCTCCTCCCCCCCCCCCTTCTCTCCTCTTTCCACTTGGACCGGTCAGCATCACAATTTGCATGTCCCTCAACTCCCTACAGTACAGCATTGCAACATATTGAAATTACATAAAATTCCAAATTTTGTAACCCTGACAAAAAGTTTTTGCAGGTCACAACAAAATACCCCAACCTGACAAAACCATTATTAGTCACAGGTCACATGGGGTGATGAATTGATTTAATTGGTACAGTACCAGGGCAGTGGTAATCTCAGCACAAATGGGCTTCTATACTTCAGAGTGGGTAAAGATCTTTATGCTGTCACATCCTGTTCCCTGGAAGCAAAGGTGATAATCCATAATCCTATTTGGGTACAGTTTTTCCCTTAGAAGATGGGCACAATTCTGAGTGACAAGAGATTGAGATGAGTAATCAAGGGAGAAGGTGGTTGGGCCATGGTCATGAGAAGCGTCTGTTGTGGTTGTAGAAATGCCAAGGAAGCTCTGGTCAGACATTCAAAGAGTCAATAAGGAAGGTCGGTGTGCATGAAACACGATGTGGGATACAAGCTACGTCATAGAAGCAAAAATGAGCTGATCCAGTTCAAGGAATGGCAGAACGAGATCAATGGGTACCCCAAGGACCTTGGCAGGATGCAGATGGTACCCCTGGCACCTCACAGATCAGATGATGTGATGTGATTATCTATGAATGATACTACATATCCGCTTTAGAACCGGTCCACCATTTTCTCAGTTTATCCATGCCGTACCGGACAGCGACTACAGGCCCACCGCTGACGACTCCTTTCAACGTCTGAACCGTCGCGGGATAACGCACAATCCCACTCATCTCTGCATCGGATAGTCAGATCCAGCCCGACAAGCCTACGTGGCTGATGACTCACCGTTGCGAAGAACCAACGGTAGCTGTTCGTCTCCCGCGATGCGCTGCCAGTACGCTGTCTCGTCGCTTTCGAACGTTGGAATCGAACTATCACTCGCATACCGCCCACGGACCCTTCTCAAGAGAACTGGCGGAAGCTTCTTCAGGTGGGCGACCCGAGCGATGGGGCTTGTGTCCTGCTGAATCGTCGACGAATCTGCGGGCCAATGCACACCTGGCAAGCCGGTGACAAGTCGGCAGTACAGCTCGCGAAATTGTAGGCCTTGTTTCCGAACAATGTTCCCCACCTTGCCGCGATTCTCTCCCGGAAGGACCATCCTAGGATCACCGCTGTAAGAGATGCCGGCGATAGTCTCAAACAGCTGCTTCTCGCTGAATTCGGCCGGTAGCGTCAAGAGCGCCGCCCGCACTGCGGATGTCAGGTTGACCTGCTGCGTCAACCGCACCCGGGCGTCATCCTTGATAATCCTTAATGGCTTGTGCATACGCCCGGAAAGGTAAAGCGAGTTCCAATTGAGCAGGTCGGAGCAGAGGTTGTCCACTGACGTGACGCCATATTTTATGGTCTGGGGGGGGGAGGCGAGGGGCGGAGGTAAGTAAGATCTTCGATGGTCGATAAGAAAGGGATCACATACCCTGCCTTTAACTTGCACAAAGGCGTTGAACCACACTCCGGGCCCGAACTCCTGAACCCTGCTCACGAAAGAGGAGCCCAACGTCCGCGCGTACATGGCGTAGTGTGATGGGTTCCGCGCCATGTTGATCGAGTGGAAATGAGCGGGGTGCGTCACCGCGAACAAAAAGTCGAGCATCGGGGCATCCCTCTCTGCCTGATACCCGTCCTGCTCGAATACGCCCGAGCCATACGCAAAGGCGTATCGTATGGGGGCGTCGAAATCAGCGACTATGCTCTCGAGCAACGCGCGTGTCGAGTTGGGCACCGACAAGAGCTGATTTCGGCCGAAATTTGCAGGGAGATTCGGAAGGACCTGGTGTCGATGCGGGACGGTGGGGCGTGGTGCTGGGGACAGTCGTGTCCGAAGTTTCGCGGTGGAATGTTTAGAAGGGGGGGGTGGCGGGTGTAAATCGTCTGAGGATGAGGTTGTCTCTATTGATAAGGAACGTAAGGGGTTCAAGCGGGATGTGATATGGCGACGGGATGCATGTAAAACGGTGGATGACATGATGAGGCGAGGACGAGAAGGGGCGGCAGCGTGGTGGCTTTGCCTGGCTCGGCACAGGTATCTCGGGGAGATCACGTGTCGTACTTGTTCCGGTCATGTGAGAATCAAAAAATAAATCCTTAATTAATTGGCACCCCTCCTACTACTAAATTCGTATCCGAGACTCGTCGCCTTCTCTCGCCTGTTCCGCACACCGTCAAAGTCAAGCGGCGCGAGACCAGAGCTGACCCCGCCTGCACCCAAACTCTCGCTCGAGATCACTCTATCCAAACTCGTCCTCTTCTCCTTCCGCTCAACGACGCTGACCCCACCGGCCGTCCAACGCGCCTCGATAATAGACTTGATGCTCCACAGCCAGGCGAAGAGGAAGACGGGCGTGCAGAGGAGCACGTTCAGAACGGGAAACAAGTCCGGATATCGTGCCGGCGGGCCACATGCAAACTCTAACAGGTGAAGCAGAGCGCAACCCAGATAAGCCGCCTGGTTTTAACGGAGCGCTGAGCGAGCCGACCGGGCTACATGTGAAAAATGTTGATCTCACCCATGTGAACGCGTCTAGAAACGTCGCTTTCCGCAGGGAAACATATGGGCCGTGGCCGATCAATCGGTTCCACAGCAGAGAGAGGGCGACGTATTGCGTCCCGAGCCCGTCCTTTCGTAGGAGGGGCCACATACTACGGGAGGGGGGAAAAAGCAGAGGGTTCACCGCATGAGGTGTCGAACGCGGACGGACGCACCTGAAAATGCCGACGTTGTTCGTTAGCACGCCTACCTTGAATGTGGGAGAATCGTGCGGAGCGGTGGAGAGCAGCAGCGTCAACGGAAGCAGGGGAAGCAGTATCGTCTTCTCGTGCACCTGGAAGGAGAACAGGAAGAAGGACATCGAGCTGTTGAGCAGCGCGAGCAGCAGCACCGTCCGCATCACCGACGGCACTCCCGTCGCCCTTTCCTGGTTTCTCAGCCTCAGCCACGCCCGTATCGGGGCGATGGCCGCGCCCAAAAACCCGACCAAGGTGAAAAGGGCGGACAGCCGCATGAGCGCGCTCTGCGTGGTCCAGAGCTTCCATTTCACGATCACGTTGGTCGCGCACCAGAAGTTGGCCACTTTGTCCTCGAATATGCCCCTGTTGAATGGGAAGATGCGCGTGATGGGATCCAAAATTGCCGAGGCCGCGGCGAATGGAGGGAGGAAAGGTAGGAAAAGAAGTAAGAAGGTACCCGCCGTTACAATCGCGAGACGAACGAAAAGCTGTGCACTGTTGCTGATGAGACGAACCGGGCATGCAGAAGAAGGGTGTACGTACCCATCCCTTGGGCCCAGATATAGGCACTTTCCGATGAGATACGAGCCGACGGCGGGTGCGTAGTACAGGGCCATCTGTTTGAATCCCAAGCTGAAAGTAAAGAGGAAGGCCCCGAGGAGGTCTCTTCCCGAGATGAAGCTCGTGGCGGCGAGGAGTGTGAGGCCTATGGTTAGTGTTGGCGTGCTTCCCAGCCCAAAGCCTTTCCAAGGACGCACCCAACATGACAGAATTGTACTGAAAATGTCCAAAATCGATCAAGAGAAGCGCGGGATGAAAGAGGAGCGTGAGGAGCGCCCCGTTCTTTTCCCGTCGTCGTCAGTCAGATGCCTCTCGCGAGGGGTGATGCCGAGCAATACCTGCGTCCGCCGTGAGCGGTCAGAATGCCAGACGCGTGTAAAGAGCCACGCGGCGGGAACGTAGATCGCGTAGTCCGATAGAATGACGGTGCTACGCATAAAAAGTTTGCTCGTCGGGTTCTCGACGCCCCGTGAGGTGTCCAGCGCAAACCAGCTCGGGTCAATGAACGATCCGCTGTTCACGGTCGTGAGGAGGGGGGAGACGCGGCGATCAGATCACCCACATTTTGCCGCAGAGCCACGAATGGTAGGCGGTCAACGGGGGGTAGTCCAAACCCCAATATTGCAGATCGTACGTGTACCATTGTCGCGTCGGTAGATGGTTGGTGAGCTCCATCCAATGTCGCTGCGCCTCGTAGTCTCCAAACATGGGAGGGGTCCCCTGCCCTATTTCATTGAAAAAAATGGGGGGAGAGAGATGCCATATGAACAAAAAAGCAATGTCCTCGCCTCTCGGGGAGGCAAGCTTTGGTTGAGCTACGTACCGGAATAGGAACCCAGTCCGACGCACCAGCGCACCAACACTGACGCGAGCAGCGTGCACGGCACGACCCAATGCTTGACGCCGTTCTTGTGCATCCAGCGCAGCCACCGACGACCGAACCCCTGCTCCTCCTGCACCACCGCGGACTCTTTCCCGGCCGCCCCGACGAACGCGACGGCGCCGAAGCTCGCGTGGCCGTGCTGTCCCGATCCGCGCAAGGACAACGGAGGGGAGGGCGTACGCAGCCAGGCGTCCGCCAGTGCGGTGGTTGGCTGTAACGCGTGGTGGCGCCGTGGCACAGGGGCGAGGATCTCCGGGTAGGACCCACTTCGTGTCAGAGGGGGCGTGTCAGTTATCCTGAGTTACGTGACCACTGAGACCATACTTGGGGAGAGAAGAGGGCCAAGGCCGCATGTTGGGTGAAAGAGACCGGTGGGAAGGTTTCAAGGACCCATCCGAGCGGAAGGTGGGTTGCGAGGCGATTGACGAAGTGCGATGGCGGGTTCGACGACGGGGGGTTTGAGGGAGAAGGATAGGGGAATCCACTTGGTCCATTCGAATCACTGTTGATGATATACCACCGGCGCTGTCAACTGAGTGGCAGTGCAGTGAAGAGACGTTTGCAGCGCCAATTCGAGCCCCGGCTGCTCGTGACCCCCCGCAGAATTGAATAACAAACGTGGTGCTACTACTAATCAAATGGGTACCGGGGAGACTATTCCACGCTCGTCAAGCTATCCTGCTCCGAGACACCCTCCGTGCTCTCAGTCTCCGCCACGCTAGCTTGTCCGTCGAGATCTTCATTTCTTCTGTGAGCGCCGTTAATGTGTACGTCGGGGAGAGCCTGGCTGCCTCTCGCTGCACCATAAGGGGATAGAACACTGCCATATGGGAGACCTTTAACCGATTAAGCACTTGGGTGAGAGGCATGGAATAGGTCATGATCTCGAATCACCATTGGAGTGTACATCTTGGGCCAAGGACGAACTGCGGATTGGACTTCGATGCGAGTTTTGTAGTGCCCCAACTCGACCATGGTCGCGATGATGGTCATGGCCATGGTGGTGACGGAGATGATTCCTATCATTATATCGAAGATCCAGAGAGGAACGGGAAGATTGTGGATGGCTCTCTGTCCCTTCATACTCCTCCGGAATTGTTGACGACTGTCGGAAAAGAGCAGCACCGCGATTGGAATAAGTGTAGCTGTAATCATGTGAGAGAGGGGGGGAGAAGAACGGCTGTGGCTGTTCATAAACATTCGAAGAGGGTTCGAGATCAAGCGGGTCCGATATCCCATCCGCTGGACCGTATAGCGCCTGTTCTTCGAATTCGGCAGAGTCACGCAACTCTGGAGGAAGAGCACCGGGCTGGCGATCGGGAGGGATCGGGGGGATCCGATGCAAAAGGCCAAACCTGTATGGCACATGAGAGCTCTGGTGTAGCACCGTACTCATGAAAGTTACCCAAAGACACAGCCGAGTAGCCCCTCGCCTCCCCACTGCCGATTGGGAACTAGGACCACTTCCCGAATCGTGCTGATATAGGTTAGACGACGGAATGTGGGGGAGTAGACATAAGACGCACTCAAAGTCATACGAGTAAACGTAGACACGAAGAGGCTTGTCAATATGCTTCTAGGGGTCAATGGTAGCCGGACATCATCATAAAATGGGGACTCACGGCCTCCACAACATCGTAAAAGTCACCTTCTGCGCTTAGCACACCTCCCGACCACCCTACAATCCAGTCACCGTAGGGAACGAGCCCAGCACTTTCTGCTGGGCTTCCTTCCAGGACGTCCAAGACATGCCAGACATTTTCAAGCGCAAACTCAGGTTCGCATACACGCATGCTGAGGCCGAGCAGGGAGGGCTGCGAGCCAGGCTCCGCATCCTTGGAGCCATTTGTGGAGAGGGTCTGCTGAGACCACGTTCGCGAAGGTGTAATCTGAACGACTAGAGAGCCAAGGTCAGGCTATGAGACGACTTTCGACGAGGTACGTGGCTGCCACTGACCTCTCGTCGACTGCGATTTGCTGTTCCAGACGAGCAGGTTCAGGTTCTTGCCTTCGTTCTTCTCCACAATCGCCTCGAGCTCGGCGGCATCCAGCGCTTTCGGTGATGAGTGTGTGCCTCCTTCGAAACCGACCAAAAAGTCGAAGAAGGCTTCGATGTTCGTCTGCGAGGCGGGTGAAGATGGTGTCACGCGCAGGACGTGGAGCGCACGAGCTGGGGGCTGCGGATGTGAGCCTGTAGACTGACCAGCGCCCATTTCAGGCTTTTTGGAAGATGATAGAGAAGAACGGAGTGAGGCTCATGTGTACAGCAGGCCCAACTGCGGGGAGTCCGCATCCGTCACGTTTTCCTTCCCGCGGGTGGGTGGGAGGGGAAATCTGCTTGGACACAAAATACACGAATAGTACTCATTCTAAAAATTTCCCTACATCGACCTTAATTCGAGATGAAAGAGGTCCCTCTCCGCTCCCTCCAAATACGATATTTGCTGAGATATGTTTCGAAATGAAAGATGGGTTTACGGCAACAGTGTGATCCACGACCTTGAAAAGCAGCACAATTTGATGACATAAATGCACAAGTAACTCACGTACCTTTGAGAAGTGTTTCAACCGGCTTGGAACAATTAACACGTCCGGAGCAGATGCTCTCTCCTCGTGACACAGCGCAAGATGTTCAAGATGAGAGACATCAAGGTTCACTTCATGTGCGAGATCAAGAGGAGTTGGGAACAGTGGATAGAAGCTAACAAGGTAGTGAGTGATCCATAAAATGGAGCCAAGACGGTGGAAGGACGAACCTTCTCTGCTGCAATATGTGTCGAGCCAAGCTCGTCATGGTATCTGTGGCTGTTGGTTGCCCATCTACATCATAAGACTCTACCTCCTCCACTTGCAGCACGAGCTGTTCCTTCCGTAGATGAAATAACACATCCATACTAGTCACGGCAAATGTAAATCCGTTCAGGGAGAATCGACATGGATTTGAGAGGAGTTTTATCCGCTAAGATGCATCAGTCGATTTGAGGTAAGGGCTTGATAGTTAACCCACGGGATCCCTAGATAGACTAGAAATATCGAGTGGAGACTGCGGATAAACGCAATGATGGCTAGTCATATCCCTCACACTAGGGACGATCAAAACCAAACTATTTGGGGACACTTCCAGGAATTCGTGTAAGTTCTCTGTGAACTGGGTGTGGAAGAGCTCCGTAGGTGTTTGATCGGCATCACCAGTCTTGATCTTTTCATTGTTCGAATCTACGAATGGCCCAATCTGAGAGCGACATTAGCAAGACCCAGGGACCGTAGATTGTGCTGACCAAGAGCACCACCCCTGGCTTCTGTGACATTAAGCTTTTTAGCAGCGATGACCAAGGCTTGAATGAGAGATCAGAATCAGCTGTGAAAGGACCGCAAGCTATCGTCATGGAAATCGACGTTCCTCGAGGTTCTTGCTTCGACGCGTCGCCCAGAAAGGTAGACGAGGTAGAAGGAAGAAGAGGCAACTAGCGGCACATGAGGAATATGTGCCGATGAAACCGACAAGTGAACCTAACCGTGATGAACTCGGAGACTGAAAACCAGCCCCCACCCCCATTTCTTCCCTTCAAGGCGACAATTGCACCAGGAAACAAGGAAATATTGGCCTGCCCTTTGGGACCTCCACGTACTTTGAGGTTTGGCATAAACTTCAGAGGGACACGGACGCCGGATCCCATCATTCGTGATGATTCGATATGTACACTAGCCTCGTTGAGCTTTCCAGAACCAGACGAAGCCTCTGCGTCAAGAGTAATACGACCAACAACGATCACTGCTTCCTGGGAGACATTGATGAAAGAGGCCGCGGAAGCTATACCAATTAACTCACGTCAGTCGAGGCAGATGGGTCTCCCAGTTCAGGGAAGCCGTAGTGTTGACGGACGAGGTCTGCTAGCTCATCTATGCGCTCGTCTAGGGCTATTTGAGGCGTCACATTGACTAGTTATTTGTCTCATCACAGATTGCACTCACCCTCACTTCGCTCTGAGATCTTCTCGTACATATATTTATCTGATTTCAGCGGCTGAGAGGACAACGTCGCCGCGAAGCACTGTAACGCGTACAATTTCGTCTATTCCGGGAGACATCTTCCCCATCGTAAGATTCGAACGCGATCTTGTTTGTTCCTGCCTTCCCGACGTTTCGACGCGTCGCAAACGGGGATGGCAAGGTCGAGGTTGTGTCCAGAAGGCCGACATGGTAGAGATTCACGTTCCGCCGATTTATGAGGTCCATCATGGCCGCCTGAGGACCCCTTGATTTCCGCAGGCCAAATTCGGTTTTGATGCCCTGAGTAGGGGCGTCCTTATTGAGCTTTGGCATGATGGCAGACTTGATAGCAGAAGGGGTAGTGCGGTCGATGTATCGATTTCCAATCCCGCTTGGTGAGAGGACGGTGGACTCCCACTTATAGTAGAGATTCTCTGGGGTGAAATTGAAAGTTTTGCAGAGATCAACGCCTACAAGTCGCGTTGTTAAAAGCCTGCGATGGAGAGCAGCGCTGACGCACATTCTCCAATGAAGGGGTCATCGCATCCAGGGGTAGATCCAAAGTATTTGAAGAGCTCTTCGGATAATGCTGTGGTTTCTGAACCAGAGGCCATCAGGAGAAGTGCTGAACACACCCGTTGCGTATGCGCGTTCGTGGGGGGAATGAATCAGTAATTTCATGGGCACATGACGTGACGTAACGCGTCGCGTCACGTCCGACTCGCAACTCCCGAGAGTTGATTCGGGGCTGCTATTTCAGAGAACTTATGGCCGCTACGCAAGGATCTTCCCTAACACTACCTACTCCCGATTCATTTCCAGTCTTCCCTTTTGACCCCCCATACTCGATCCAGGTCGAGCTGATGCGTCACATCTACTCTGCGATTGAGCACCGTCAAGTTTCCATCGCTGAAAGCCCGACTGGGACAGTCAGTTTGTAGTCACAATGACACCTGTAGATATGACCTAATGCGGTTCTAGGGAAAGACTTTGAGCTTGCTTTCTTCCACCCTCACCTGGCTGGATGACGATAAGTACCGAGCTCGTAAGGGCCAGCTCGATGCTTTAACAAGTGACGACGGTTGGTGTCACAACGAGACGAATGGCATGCTTTGATATTTAGAAAACCCTCAGCTCCAGAGTGGGTCATCTCACAGACCCGCGATCGACTTCGCAGAGAACTGGAGGCGGATGAAGCAGATTATGAGGAGCGTCTAGCCCTTGCGCGGAAGCGCGAAGATATCCAAAGAAACCTTTTTGTGCGAAATGTTAAAAGACAAGTGTGTCACCTGTGCCTTCTCGCTTCTTGAGAAATTATGCCTAATTTACTACAGAAACTCTATAGCCACGAAGAGACGGCTTCCGATGAAGATGAAGAAGAGTCTTTCCTCCCTGGTGATGACGAGAACGGCGATGTAGAAAGCGAAGTTTGGTGAGGGATGTATTACTTTCGGAAGCATCATCATCTCATATCCATCACACTTCAGGAAAAGGAGTCTGAGCTATGCAAATTCAGCGGACCGTAATAATGACCGTCCAACATGCACTAAGATTTTCTATGCCTCACGAACACACTCTCAGCTGTCTCAAATCGTGCCTGAGCTGAGAAAACTTCGCCGCGAAGCCCATCGCAATGCGAACGTGTCCACTCTCAGCCGTCCAACAACCAAAGGACAGGAAGGCGGTGGTGGGAAACGGAAGTACGAACCAACGAACTCTGATGCGGACGGTACCAGCGGACCCCCTGAAATTCGCTTTGTGAGCCTTGGCTCACGGAAACAGCTTTGTTTGAATGAAAACGTAAAGGCGAAAGGCGGAGATCTCGATGAGCGTTGCCGTGAGCTTCTGCAGGGTATTGTTTCATTGTTAGTTCTCTCCTGTATTCAAGTGACAAGATTTTCGGCACACAGCTGGAGGTGATAAGCGATGTCCGTATCTACCAAAGCCAGACGCCGTAGAAGATAACCGTTTGCATGACTTCCGCGACCAGATCCTGGTTCGCACTTTCCTCGCCTCTGATTTGCCTTTCTCACAACAACGATGACCAAAGGCATCTCCGAAGGACATCGAAGACTTGATTGTTGCTGGTCAAGCATCCCATACCTGTCCGTATTTTGCGTCGCGCGAAGCTATTTCGCAAGCAGAAGTTCGTCGATATCTTTGACTGGGGTGACTTAAATGATGGGATGAATGCTCTGCAGATAGTCACATTACCTTACAATCTTCTGCTTCATCGCGACGCTCGAGAAGCCCTGAGTATAGACTTGACAAACCAAGTTGTTGTCATAGACGAAGCTCACAGTGAGTATTTTTCAGAGTACACGCCTTAAAGGTTCATCGTCTTACGAATTCCCCCAGATCTCATATCATCTTTGCTCGCATTGTCCACCGTCACACTACCATTGGGCACCCTAAACCTTTGCCTGGAACAGCTGACCGCATACGTATCAAATTTCAAGAACAGACTGGCGTCGAAGCATGTGCTTCACCTAAAGCGCCTGTACCGCCTTCTTCACTCACTGAAGGGCTTACTCTCAAACTGGCAACAGCAGAACCCATCTGAGGTGATGACAGTTGATGGTTTGCTTGCAAAGCTAGGTCAAAAACTCGAAGAGATCAATTTCCTTGAAATTCAGAATTATCTTCGCAAGAGCAAGGCATGGTACCGCCTCTCGTTCGTCTCTCCAGGGTACACTTACCGATAACAATAGCTAGCGAGGAAAATCACTTCGTATACCCAGAAGGCGAAAGCTAAGACCGATCAAAGCGGTTGGTATTTGTGCACAACATACTAGTACGTTACCTAGCCAATAAACTAGCAGGCACCTCGCACCATTCCGAGATGGGAACGCCGCCGCTGTACGCGGTGCAACAATTCATCACTGCCCTGGCAGCAGCCACCGACGGTACTTCTACGTCACTTAACGTGAGGATGATTCAGGGAAAACTTATGTCCCAACAGACGGTCGCATCGTTTTCACACACAAGCCTGCTTCAAATGAGCACAGCGCCCCTGAAATTCAGATCAAATATCAATCCTTGAATCCCGCACCTCAGTTCCGCGAGGTTGTAGACGTCGCACGATCTGTCATCTTAGCGGGGGGGACAATGTCACCTGTAGGGACTCATTTGATACTTGTCTCGTTTTAGCGTTGCACCTCAAGTATTCCACAGATGTCAGACTTGACCAGTCAACTCTTCTCTCACATGCCGAGCTCGACCATTGCTCTTTTCTCTTGCAACCATATCACTCCTGAATCCAACTTGCAGACCCTAATTATTCCCCGCGGACCGCACGGGAACGAGCTAAATTTCAAGTTTTCCAACATGGAAAAACGAGATCTTGTAAATTCATTTGTACTAGCGCAATACCTTATGCCCATCCTATTCTAGTTATTCGAACTCGGACAAATCGTGGCTAATTTTTGTAGGATTGTGCCCGGGGGGATGGTGGTCTTTCTACCTTCCTACAAAACTCTTGAAAAGGTCAAGAACTTGTGGGAGGAGAGAGGTATTATGGGTTCTATACAGAATAAGAAAAAGGCGCGCGGCTACCGCCAGACTTGTCCCTGTTCTTAACATCCCCATCGCACAGGTTTTCACGGAGTCGTCAACTGGTGTCAACGAACTTCTGACCGAGTATGCAGAGGAAATCCGAAGTAGTGTATGTCGCCTCGATCAATTGAGATACTTCATCGATGACTCCTTTTGCACAGGCAAAGGGTGCACTTCTACTGGCTGTCGTTGGGGCAAAACTGTCCGAAGGATTGAATTTCTCAGACGACCTCGCCCGGATGGTCATGGTGATCGGCCTGCCCTTCGCCAATTTGGGATCCGCGGAACTTCAAGAGCGGCTCAAGCACGCAGACCGACTCGCTGGAGGAATTGCGCCGAAGAATTCGAACTCTGCCTACGGCACGGCAGGGAAAGAACTGTACGAGAACATGTGCATGAACTCGGTGAACCAGAGCATCGGTGCGTATCGGTGGGGGCTCGAACATGAGCCGAGTACAGTACGGCTCAGTTATGCTGCCCACAGGTCGCGCCATCCGTCATAAGAACGATTGGTCGATGCTTGTCCTGGTTGACGCGCGCTACCAGTCCGAAAAAATTCATAATAAGCTGCCCAGTTGGATCGGGAAATCCCTCATCGTAACACAATCATTTGGCCAAGCAATTAAGACTGCTGGTCAATTCTTTGCCAACAAAAGAAGTTGATGGCGCGTCCGGATGTAGCTTTTCGATTCGATGGCACCGGTAATTGTAAATGAGTAATTGCTATTTGCGTTGCGACATCGATGTAAAAATCTATGACGACAATGCGAGCTGTAGGTATCCTTTACATGAAGAGAGGTGCCTGTGATATTGAGGTACTAGAGTAGCAGAAATTGAACTCGAGCGCTAGTTACTCAAACACACTCATTTACTTGTAACAAACATGACCGACGATCTTAAAATTCCCATTGAAAAATTAGTGGGTCACTTACCGTGATTGTATGATGTGGACCTTCCAATCCCGAGGACTGACAGAACATCTCACCGAAGTCAGTGTCTCGCTGGCATACATTGCTATCGGTAATGTGGGCCACTTGACGCCGCAAGCTCGAATGGGATATGGACAATGCCACAGTGAAGCAGCTCATAGGGGCGTCAATCCCAAATAGCGTCTTCACTCAAATCAGAACCAGACCTGTTCGAGTACGTTATATGAGACTCGCACCCAAGCTATCGTTTGCAATCAATGCGTTGTGGTGAAGTCCGGACGCACCTGGAGAAAATAGCCGATCTCCGAGAACAGCTCGGATCATGGACAAGAGCGTACTTGAATATGCGTCGATCTTGATGGGATCGCTACCCCCCTCTTATCAACCCTCAGTTAACGCTATCTCTACTGCCGCCTATATTGGCGGGCACACAGTTACCACCGACACTATCGTTGAATTGATCACTGATGAATTTGATCAACACACTCTTGACACCAATACCAAGGCCCAAGACTCTTGGGCCTTGGTATTGGTCTCCCTATGAGTTATAGGGAGACCACCCCACCCGATATACTCAAAAATCTTCTGGTCCGGTGTAAGATCAGTATCTGGCAGCCTCCACTGCCGGAAGAAAGAGGAAATGGTGCGTCGAAGACGGCAAAGGGTTCATTCGGGGAAACCTCCCGACAAATGCACAGTGATGAGTAACACCGCAGATGACGTGAGAGAGGATTCAATGGCTTCATACCTTCTGGTCGTTGCGGAGACATCGTGGTACTTGACTGCATGAACGTTCTTGATGTGGCTACGACGAGATGCGTCGAAGAGACGATTAATGGCGTGTTTCTTATGACAGCGAAGAGGGTCGTAGACAATGGCGTGAGGGCTAGAGCCCGGCGGAGATAATGTGATCTGCGGTGAAGGGTGAAGCAGTGCGAACGAAGATCGAAACCAGTGACGGAATGTCTGCAGACACTCAGAGTTCCACCTCCAGAGTGAGCATTTGAGGTGCTATTTGATTATTCTAAACTATATAAAGGCAAAGGACCTGCCCTTGCTCAAGATAGTATCGGGATAGGAAGGCCAGCAGCGCGTGCCATCTGGATGGTCTTCTCTGCCTAAACCGCGGAAAGTCAGGGTGATCGAATGATTAGATGAAATCACCGGTGTCACCTGCTTCAGCATCGGGGCATCGATCATCTCCTTGTTGCCTTTCTCGTTGTCCACGTCGAGGCCGACCGCGCCTTTCTGCGCTGCGTGTGCCCGTGCCATCTTATCCACTATCTTTGCCGCACGCAGAATTTCTTCTCACACGGGAGGTCAGCTTGGCACCCCACGAGCGAGTTCTGGATAGAGAAATTCACCTTGCTCAGTCGGGACAAAGGTCGTTTGGATGACGTCGATTTGGGATGGATGGACCGCTTGCTGGAAGATTGTCATGGCTTGGGCCCAAGCTTTGAGTGACAGAGAGTAGATACCTTGCCAGTGAAGCCTAATCTCCGGCCGTCAGAACATTCATCCCGCAGACATTCCGAATCGTTGTAGTTGACGCAAACCTGCAGCGGATTAGCGACACTCGGTCAAGCTCGTGGAAGGGAAACCCAGGAACCATGTCGATAGCTTCGAGGCCGAATGCATTTGCTGTGACGGCTATCTTGGACCGAGGGTAGAGCAACTCCTGACGAGACGGCGTCCGAACGACTGACGCGTCCGCACAGACTAGGACGTTCTAGTCAGCCAACTACGATACGTGGATGGCCGGGAGACCATACAGTCTTCTGCCCCGAACTACGTGGCAGATCATTATCATGGTGAGCATCTGGTAGCAGCAACAAATGAAGAAGGCGGTCACCAGGAGCGCCCGAAGCTCGCCACCCTTCTCGGGTCCGTATACAGATCTCCACGCGGCGATCGTGCCAACGTTATGGAGAGCGAGCGCACTTTCGATGCTAGCGACGAAGTGAATGGTCCCCTTTGCCCGGCCAAACGCTTCCAACGCGTCGGTGGCAGTCTCCAGGTCCTCCACGGAGGTAACCTTGGGCAGCACCAGCGTCCGAACGGCGGGAAGAGTGAGCTAAAGAGACCATGTTCCGGCCCATCCCAAGAGATCGACGGAGAAAGACAGGCCTTACGATGCTAACGACGTCACGCTCGAAGAGGGGGGTATGCGTGCTGTTCACGCGAACGGCGATGCGAGACGGATGTGGGAGTCGGTCCTCCGGCGTTTTCTGCGTGCACAAGGGATCAGCGACGCTCATCGATCGCGTCAAGGTGCCTCTTGCCGTCAAAAACTCGACGAGTCGCTCTCTCGCGTCGACCTTTCCCGTCTCTGTCGGTGCGACGCTGTCTTCGAGATCATAGATGAAAACGTCCGATCCGATCGCCAGAGACTTCTGAAGCATGCGCTCTGACGAGGCCGGCACTAAACCAAGCAAAAGCTATGCATCGTCGTCAAGAGCGTGCTTCGGGATTCGACGGACCATAAAGATAGGAACGTCGAAGAGGGGTTGCTTCAGGTTGCTCCTTTACAGTCGAATACTGACGGCTTTGGAGTTGGGGTCGTATCAGAGAGTGAGTAGACCCGAACCCCGTACGTTTAAATGGCATTGATAGTCTGACGGTAGAATACATGTGAGGCAGGACCGGAAGGGTACGTCAAATCTGGTGCTTTACTGATTGTCTCAGTCTCCATTCTAGGTTACGGCGTTTCAAAGGCACACGTCGAAAACCATCACGTTACTCATCCGTGAAGCGCGTATACCACATGTCTTCCAGCAAGCCAAAGCATGAATATCAGACCAACAGTGCCCATGAATCCTGTACTCAGGCTGCGGAGTCTGAATGGGAGCAGGAAAACATTGAAGCAAGCCAAAAAGGCCAAACAGGCCCAAAAAACAGCAGAGGGGGCAGCATGCAGGGCACAGATCCACGAGGAGATTAGGGCTTTCACAGGTGTGTCATAGCCTCTCATCCGCAGCTCAATGCTAATTCCCTCCTGTCTTCCTACAAGCAGAAGGATGACCTTATTGCACTTTTTGATGCACTGGAACTCCCACTTGGCCAGACACTCTCCAGTATATCATAGGTATGAGAAATTTCGTCAGGCTGATGGATGCTGTCCAGAAATTCACCAGGTGCTTTGTTAGGATGGCTGATCCTCTGCCAGGCTCTCTCCAGCCCATTATCTGCGTTGTCAATGCCTGAATAGGATTTTCCAGGTTGACAGTGGTCAACCATCGTTTTGTTAGCCTGGCAAAGGCGAATCAAACGTCGGTCAGTGCTTATCACACTGGGGATTTCTGTCATGCATTTCGTAACGCAAGAAATGGCGCATCATTGATCACTACTGTGTGCACTGTCCTGTACAGTCGCTGCTCTCGCTGGGGTGTCATAGGAGTGCGTTGTTGTGGTCGCGCGAAGCTCTCATCGTGGCTATGATAGTCACGCGTTACCGTCGCTGTGGCCTCGCATTGTCGTTGTCGCTGTGATCGTGGATCGCCATCCATAGCGGGGGCATCGTCCTCCTCACCCATGGCTGTGTCATGTGGCCATGATCACGTGCTTCACGCCTTCACCATCATCGGGGGCCGTGGGACGTAGCATCGTCGCCGGGGCTGTGACCGTGTCATCGCCGTGGCCCGCTGTCATGACCGACTAGTCGTGGTCGTGGTCATGGTGAAGATGAACATGTGTCGGTGTGTGTGTCGTTGACTGCGATGAGAATGGGCGTTCACCTGAGGGGAAGGGTAGACCGAAAGACAAGGAGAGAGCGGAGCAAGAACAAGGAGCGAGGCGAGGGCGAGGGCGAGGGCGAGGGTAATCAGCGAGGGAAAGGGCGGCGGCGCACGAACGAGGTGAAGGGGGCGAGAACGGAGCAAGCAAGCGCGAGGTGTTGACGATTGAGCGGGGCAAACGATCACAAGAAGATAAGGGAAAGGATGAGCATAGTGCTCCTGATAGATCCTCCAAGACGAGGACATGGTTATGTACAGATACAGGTGGAACAAAACCGAAAGGGAGAGGCACCGGTCATTTGTTTTGATGACTCCAAGATGGCACTAGACCCATTTTTTTTGTAGGCCTACATAACTCCTGATGTGATGAGAATACCTGATCAATCAGAGCAAAAAATCAAATCTCAAATTTGACCTTACATTCCGTGACTTGACCGACTGCTGGGGCCGGGTATGACGGTAACAATATCTACAAGTTATACAACAGTTATACACAACTCGTATGGCGCACCGGTCAACCAACCAACTCCAAGTCGCTCGACTGCGCAAACCCTTCTCCGTCATCGCCCGGAACGGTCGATTAGTCCAGTCCAGTCGAATAGATCATATCTTTTCCTGAAGTTGGCCGCCCTTTCTTTATTCTGGCCAAAGTCCAACCGTCGAGGACGTCGCCATCGTCTGGGTTCTAGCTCCAAGAGATTCCCAATGATTTCTCCAGCGAAGTATCTGGCACAGGTCGGCCCAAAAAAAGGGATGGAAAGGAAGCAGAGGCGTACCTCGGAAAATCACCGCCGCCTTTCTCGCCCTCGTCCAATCCTTCCTCGTCTCCGGCATAGTCCCCGCTGCCCTCGATCACATGACCATATCCCTTCTCTCCCTTGTGGTCGAACTGAACCATGAAGTATGGTAGATTGGGGACCATCATTCGTCGAAATCCACCCGGACGAGTGGAAAAGTCGATCAGTTTTTTGTGTTGCGACCATTCTGCTTCACTCATCACGATAGACTCCTACATCAATTGTTGAGAGAAAAAAAAAAGAGTGAGATCTTGTTGGTTACGCACCTTGAAGTAGCCGGGGAGAACGTCGAACTGTTCCCATGGAACAGGCACACATTCGATGACACTGTGCTTCTGCCACTTCAGTGAGATGACAGTCTCGTAGAAGACAACCCCTTTGTCATCTTCAGAGTACATCCGCATCAGGCTCTTCATGAAATTCTGCGATTTTGTTATCAATCATGTGTATGGATTTCAGAAAATCCAATTTATACCCGGATTTCATCCCAGACATCGTCATCACCTTCGAGTATAGTCAGGTGGTGTTGTATCGGCACAATCAAGCAGTGCCCCGGAACCAGCTCCTCGTGTAGTGTACAAGACAGGTACACTCTTGTACCGAGGGCGATCATTGGGGCCTTGGGAAGAGAATCATCTTCACCATAACAATAAGGACATGACGCTAGTGCCTTCTGCGTTCGCTTATAGTCTAATGACCAGATTAGGTCCCTTATAGGGATAAAGGGTAGCGCGCGTACCCTGGATTGCGAACTGCCGCTTCATGGCATCTGAACGCATTTTTTGTCTACCCAACCTCTCGGCATTGTCATCCATATAGTCCAGATCATTCTGGCAGAGTGATGACAGTTGAAAAAGACGAGGCACGCTGACACTCTCGGACTCACCACGAATCCACCATCTGTCATGATGGACTGCGCAAATTGCATGTCGAGGTTCTTTTGATCTGCCATTCCAGCGCCGAACTTCTCCTGGCGTAGCAGTTCTCCCAGGGTAGTGGTATCATCGTCAGCGTTGTACCTGATGATCTCCCCTGTTTTCGGATCGCGAGTCTCCACCTTGCGTAGACCGTCAAGGATTTCGTACTCGACTGCATGAATCGAAACAAACACACCTTCTCCTTCTTCTTTCTATTCCCAGGGAGCACCTTTCCGCCGTCTTTTCCTTGTCCAACATCATAAAGTCTTCCGCGTCCATCGAGCGTAGGCAATACTTCCACGCGTGTGCGTGTCTGGACGCCACCCTCGTCCGTGCTGATGCCATTTGCACGCCGCATCTCCTCGTCGTACTCCTTCTCCAGCTTGTCTGCGTCTACCCCCCCGGCCAGCTTAGCGCGTAGAACCTTTGCTTGCAATCTGTTAAGCGACGAAGGGGATAGCGCACGCTTGCCTTCAAGCTGCGGCGTCATGACCGACGGTATCGGGGTGCGCACTTGCTGGCCCGGAGTGCCCGTTTGTGAGGACAAGCGAAGCGAATCGAATCGTGGACGGGCAGCAGACGGGCCACCCGTCTGTGGAGAAGGAGTGGACGCTACGCTTTCTCCTGGCCCGCCAGGTCGTCGGAAGCTCGAACTACGCGACGATGTGCCACTCCCTCCAAGATCGTGGAACATGAAGCCCTTCTCGCCGACCTTCGGATAATCTGGTTCCGCGCGCCGCTTCCCCTTTACTGCATCCCGTCCGCGCCCAACACGCTTGCCCTCGCGTTCATCGAGGATGCGTCGTTCTTCTTTGGACTGCTCGAATGCCTCGAGTGAGCCAAAGCGCTCAACTGCAACCTCCTCGACGGGTCTGTTCTCGTCTTGCGCGGTCTCATAGACACGACGGAGGCGCATCATGCGCCATTGAGAACCTGGCCCGCCTGGAGCGACAGACTTTGGGGCTTGGACATCAGAGTGTTCGCGTGGCGATTTTCCCTCTTTGAGTTGAGTGTTTAGCTCTCTCGAGCTGATATGTGGCTAGAGGGCGAAACATTCAAGCCAAGCTAGGTACATAAGTCTGGAGGTTTACCTTGTCCGGGTCGGGTAGGTCTGGCTTAGGTTTTCTCACTTTCTCCTTCCCAAGACTTGAGAAAAAGTCGATTCCACCGCCAAGAGTCCTGGAACTTGTGGAAGGTTCACCGTAACCATCCGTGAGAGACTCGTCGGCATTCTCAACTTGGGGACGAGACACCGCGTGAGATTCAACGGCGGATGTTGAAGGTCCAAGCATCCAGTCATCTCGTTTTAGTGAAGACTCGGCCACAACAGGTTTGGGGAGAGATGGATCGTCTGGGTGGGATTGGGCACGCGAGACCAACTTGAGGCTCTCCGCCGTAGGTATATCTGTTGCAATTGGCTTGGGTATAAACAATTAGACGGATCCATTTCAAAGACGTGGCTTTCTCGCCTTCTCGCTATCCATGTCGATGTTCTTCTCCACCCACATGTCTTCCCCGTCCAGGTCATCGTCAACGACACGAACGACTGCCTCCTTCTCCTTACGCTTCTTGTGTTTTTTCATGTCATCTGTGTCCCCATGACGTTCGCGTTTCTTTGATTTATGCTTGTCCTTGACCTTCGCGTTGTGACTGTCCATCGTGTGCTCTTGGCCGACACCGGGTCCACCGGGCCGTCTGTGTGCACTCAGTCACGTGCCCTTGGTCCCAAGTGGCTGGAATCAGTCGGAACTGAAGCTGGCCAGTATCCATTCAACCTTCATGCCATCAGAACTCGAACGCTACGTTTCAGACAATGCTCTTCAGGTAAGTACCAATATGCTTTCCACATACCTTATCTAACCTCTCACTCTTTTTCCAGTTCTTCGGCCTCTCGGACAAAAGCATCGTCGACTTTGTAATTGCGTCCGGTGCGTCTATCCCTTGGCCATTGGCCGAAGACAATCTCGATCTCATGTCCCCCTCAGCATCTTCTTCGAAAACGACTGATGCTCTCTTCTCATCACTTCATGCTGCTGGTCTTCCAGATACCCCCGCAGCTCATGGGTTTATAAGCGAAGTGCACCGGCAAGCTCCCCGGAGGCGGAAGCACGGACATCCCGATGACACTCGCAAGCAAGCGGAAAAGGATGCCAAGGCCCTGCGTAAACAGCAGTTTTCTTTTGTCATCGATGACGATCCCGCTTCCAGCAGTGTTACCGAGGTAAAGAAGGACAAGTCAAAAAGCTCGGGCAGGGATAAGCGCGATCGAGAGAGACATAGCCGGAAACGGGAGCCAGAGGGGCGGGAGTGGGAGAGCGACGAGGAGGAAAAGTCCCGGAAACGCTGGAAAGCGGATAAGGAAGCCGATAGACCTGCAACCCCCGATGGGATGGACGAAGAGATCCTAGAAGACGAAGTTGAGCGGCGCCAGCGCGACCGCGAGAACGACCTGCGAGAACGAGACGAATTTTCCGAGCGCGTTAGGCAACGCGATAAGGACAAGACCAAAAAAATTATCGAGGATCGTTCGTCCAGGACCTCAGGTGCTGCTGCTGAGGCTGCTCAACGGCGACAACTCGCGGACGACACGGTTGCGCGCACCCTTGCTATGCCTTCCCTGCGCGAGCGCTCCCGTCAGGAGTATCTCACAAAACGTGAGCTCCAGCAAGTTGAGCTTCTTCGGCAAGAAATTGCGGATGACGAGGCCCTCTTCCGTGGCATGCGAATCTCTATACGCGAGCAGCGTGAGCTCGACCGTAAGAAAGAAGTCCTCCGGCTCGTTGAAGAACGCCTAAAAATCGATGACAAGTGGGATGGGTACATGCTACCTGAGGACTATATCACCGAGCAAGGCAAGATAGACAAGAAGAGGAAGGAGAACGTGCTATATCAGCGGTACGAGGAAGCGAAGCCGAAGGACGACCAGTTTGTCACTGACGTTGATCAGTGGGAGGCGAGTCAGACAAAACATAGTACGTTCAAAACTGGGGCTATGGACAAGCCTGAACTCGTGGACGACTACGAATATGTTTTCGATGAAAGCCAGACAATCAAGTTTGTCATGGACCGCACAATGGCTGGTGAAGGACATCTGAGCGCAAAGGACAAATTGCTCCAACAACAGATTGAGGAGGCTGAAGCTCGCGGTGAGTGATTCTTTCTTCGTGCTCTGAGAATCCATTGACGTTCTTTGCTTCAACGCACCTCATAGCCAAGTCCATCGAAGAGACACGCAAATCCCTACCTATTTACCAATTCCGAGACGAAATTTTGCAGGCAATCAACGACCACCAAGTTCTAATCATCGTCGCTGAGACTGGGTCCGGAAAGACGACTCAACTTCCCCAGTATTTGCACGAGGCGGGGTACACAGCTGGTGGAATGAAAGTGGGTTGTACACAGCCCCGTCGCGTAGCCGCCATGTCCGTTGCTGCCCGCGTTGCGGAGGAGATGGGCACCAAAGTTGGGTACGAAGTCGGCTATTCAATCCGATTTGAAGATGCAACAAGCGACAAGACTGTCCTCAAGTACATGACCGATGGCATGCTCCTACGGGAGTTCTTGACGGAGCCTGACTTAGCTGGTTACTCTGCGCTCATCATTGACGAGGCCCATGAACGAACGTTGAGCACGGATATTCTTTTTGCATTGGTCAAGGTGTGTTCCACACTTCTAGTTCTGCATATATAACCTGAAACCCTAAATTCAGGATATCGCACGCTTCCGACCTGAACTGAAGCTTCTCATATCTAGCGCAACGATGGATGCCGAGAAATTCAGCGAATATTTCGACGATGCGCCTATCTTCTACGGTGAGTTCATGAGATCGCTTGGTGTACTCCCGAGTGTTAAGTATTGTTTTGACAGTTCCTGGTCGCCGCTATCCCGTTGATATCCATTATACGCCTCAACCTGAAGCTAATTACCTCCACGCGGCAATTACCACTGTTTTCCAGATTCACACCACACAGCCTAAAGGTGACATCCTCGTATTTTTAACTGTACGTTTATTTTCGCCGTGATCACTGTTAGCTCAACTCACCGTGTCTTCCTTTAGGGCCAAGATGAGATCGAAGCCGCACAGGAGAACCTAACGGAAACTGCAAGGGCTTTGGGTAATAAAATAGCCGAGCTGATCATCTGTCCCATTTACGCCAACTTGCCCAGTGACATGCAAGCCAAGATATTTGAACCGACCCCCGAGGGCGCACGAAAAGTCGTGCTAGCAACAAATATTGCAGAGACATCAATTACAATCGACGGCGTTGTATTTGTCATTGACCCAGGTTTTGTCAAGCAGAATTCATACAACCCGAGAACAGGCATGTCAAGCCTCGTCGTTGTCCCAGTTAGATAATCTACTCTGTGTGATATGATTTGTGTTAACTTCTTTCGTAGTGTTCTCGCGCTTCCGCCAACCAACGTGCTGGCAGAGCTGGTCGTGTGGGCCCCGGGAAAGCATTCCGTTTATACACCAAATGGGCTTATAACAACGAATTGGAGGCAAATACGGTCCCCGAGATCCAGCGCACGAACCTTGGCATGGTCGTGTTGGTACTGAAATCTCTTGGTATCAACGACCTTATCGGATTTGAGTTCATGGATCCCCCGCCTGGGGAAACGCTCATGCGCGCTCTCGAGCTTCTTTATGCTGTAGGTGCTCTCAATGATCGCGGCGAGCTCACAAAGCTAGGACGACGCATGGCCGAGTTCCCGGTTGACCCGATGCTGTCCAAAGCGATTATCGCGAGCGAGAGCTATTCGTGTACGGACGAAATCCTCACCATCATCTCCATGCTTTCAGAATCTTCCTCCCTCTTCTACCGTCCGAAGGATAAGAAGCTCCACGCAGACCAGGCCCGGCAAAACTTCGTTCGAGCTGGCGGGGACCATTTTACGCTACTCAACGTCTGGGAACAGTGGGCGGATACCAATTATTCGCAACAGTTTTGTTACGAGCAGTTCTTACAATACAAGAGTTTGTGCCGTGCGCGCGACATTCGGGATCAACTTGCGGGTCTTTGCGAACGTGTCGAGGTTGTCGTCCAGAGTAATCCAAACTCGAACGACATCACGCCAATACAAAAGGCCCTTACCGCCGGCTACTTTTACAACACAGCGCAGCTACAGAAGAGTGGGGACTCGTATCGAACCCTCAAAACGAACCAAACGGTGTATATACACCCGTCATCAAGTTTGTTCCAGCATCAGCCACCAGTGAAGACCGTGTTGTATTACGAACTTGTCATGACATCAAAATCGTACCTCCGCCAGGTAATGGAAATTAAGCCAGCATGGTTACTTGAAGGTGCGCCACCGTCAAAGATTTGTTGATTGAACCAGCTGACGCTATTCGGTTCCACCAGTTGCCCCTCATTACTACAAGCCTGTAGACCTGGAACAGATGTCGAAGGGAGACAAGAAAATGCCCAAGGCAGTTGGAGCGGCACCTTCGAATCCTCCATAAAATTATCACCCTCTACGTCACATCCTTGTAACCTTTCCTGTACTGACAATTTCATTCGCTATGCATCCTCGAGGCACCACACCATTCTCATGAATCGTGACACCGCCCAAGAGGCGATCTACAATGAGAGATCCAATACATTTGGCATGGGCATTCCTCAGCCCACTTGTAAAAGGTTCTCTGCATGGCATCACGACTTGAATGATTGGGAGGTCTGCGAGTCTAGCCTATCAGCATGACCGGCCAGGACGCGGAACTGCATTTTCTTACCTTGCGATGAGCAGGGAGTAAACGTCATGGGCGTGAGCGCGATCTGGAGGCGAGCAGCGTGACGCGCGCACATGCACGACGTGGGGCCGGCGAATCGTGCATTTCCATTTCTCTCCGAAGAATCATGCCAGCAGACTGACCGCGGCATGGAAGATATTCGAGTTCTTGTGGACGACATCCTTCCTGATCACATTGGCAGGACGGAGCGCTGCGTCGTCGATTGGCACCTTATCTGCTATCCTAGTACGTCTTAAGTCTTGACCGGGCTCGGCCTTCCATACGTCAGTCACCCCCACACCGAGCATTGAAGCTTTCCAAGCAGGCGACCTGCGCAAGCCGAAGCTGGATATTCGACCACCGTACGATGTTTCCGCGGGCGATGTGCTGTGATCCTCCCGTTGAGCTCGCCGTCATGTTGGCGTCGCATTGCATTCGTCCCATCTCCGGGCCGCCGGAAGGCAGTTCGCGCGACGTGGGGAGCGTCAGCTGCGCAATGCCGGGCGAGAAGCAACAGAGACATCAAGAAGACCGCGCACGGCTGATGCGCGCTCAATCGCGAAGCCACGCGCGGCAGTTGCTCCGCTTTTCGGAATCTGTCAACGGGGGGGCGGGGACCGGGACTGGGACGGGAGACGGGGACCGGGAGGGGCGAGTTGTGATTGTCATTTTTGATTCCTTCTTTGGCCCTGCTGAAAGGCGTGTCAACCGTGGTTTTTTTTTTTTTTTTTCTCTTACTCAAATTGACTGTCGAGGGGCGAACACGGCTGTCACTTGTCAGTGGCCCCAACTTTTTTATTATTGAATTGCGTTGGCGGCCACGGTACTGCTGCCGTCCTTCCGGTGATCCACTGACGGCCGGTTCTGGTCCCCACGATCCCCAGTCGACCCCCACCAGAGGCGGAGAGACGAGTCTCCGTCGCTTGCCCATGCGCGCGCAGCACTTGTAATTGCCGCACATAGAAGCGAAGACCAGCGCCACTTGGCGCAGGAGATTGTGGTCGAGCCGAATATCAAGGGCTGCCTCTCAGATACCGGGCTATGAATCAAAATTGCTACCATTCCCAGGAGAAAGGAAGACCCGAGTGATGTCCTGAGGCAAGCGACGCGGACGCCGCACGTCCTCATCAGATCTCAGGAATGATGGCAGAAAGAGATTGTATGACGGCCCCCTGGGCAACCATCCTATGTAGTAGAAGCGGGCGACTACTACTGAGACGAGATTGGGAGAGCGTGGCAATGACCGGAAACCGCAGCAACGTGTGTGGGTAAATTATTTGGAAGTACTACGTGTTGCGATCAAACTAAGTTTGGATGATGATGGCCCTTCAATCACATCTTGCTTGTTTCTCTTCAATCCAGTAACCCCCCAATAATATATATCTTACGTTTGGCATAGTAGTAACAATGGGAATCGAACGGGTTGGATGGGAACCATCAGATGCCGACAGTCAAGTGACAGAACATGGACAAGTGTTTTACCAATCCGATAAGACCTGAACACTTAACATGCATAGTACAACCATACTACAACTACAACCTATTTCCTGATCCTGAACCCGTAGCGGGGTCAGACGTGTCAATTCGGACTTGCTTCTAAGGGAGTGTCGTTGAATTCGGTTTATGGAAGGAAAGATGTATGTGGATTACTTTATCGAATGCATATCTGCCTTTGATCTCAAATTTCGAGGTGGGCTCGGGATAAACCCTGAGAGCGAACGATAAGAATTTTATCAGGGTAGAGGATAGTGCTAACCAAGCAATATCCTTCACGACTGCTCCATTAACTTTGGCACTGTAATATGACGCATTCCTTGAAAAGTCATTGGCAATAACCCCAGAGAGAGAGAAAAGAGATCAAATACCCTTTATGAGGACAAGTGTAGCTGATGGAAGGATATCAGTATCGAGAATACACGCTGCTGTTTGCTCGCTATCTTACGTAGTATCGGAGATGAAAAGGTCACCCTTTATCGCTTCAGGGGGAAAGTAGTAGTTGCCCTCAACGAATACTGTCTCAGAGGACTCGGCCACGACGGTGTCATTGATGATCACTTTCACCATGATAGAGCAACGTGATGCAGTGGGTGTATCAGAGCAAGTTGAGGAGGAGATCCAAAACTTCTTGATGGTGGATCCACATTAGTAGTAATGGCGCATGGGTGCACACGTGATGGATGGAGTGTGGATGCTAACCGGCGCTGACCACTAACCACGCGTGGTGGATGCGACTTGACGCTCAGCGTTCTATGGGAAATTAAGGCAGACACTATACCATATTCTAGATATGCAATCAAGTGATGCCAGAGCGTCTGATGGCTTCGGTTGCAGTCCAAGTTATCACCCGGTGATTGAGCCTCGTTTTGATATCTTATACGGTAGCATGGTACACGCATGACTGGAATTGCTCGTTTCCGGATCCAGTCCTGGAAGTGTAGTACCCAACGATAGTACCACACAGAGACTTCCCGGGAGGCCAGCATGGAACTGTCCGAATCCTCACCCGAAGTTCGCCTTCTTGAGACGAAGGGCGAGGAAACACGTGATGACTTGGGTGGCCAGCTCTCCTCGGGCTTTGGATGGGCCCGGCCGAATCTGCCCGCTGAACATCAGAGAGGGTGTATCGCTCTCGCTTTGGTGTCGCAGGCTCTTCCACACCAAGAACTTCCTTTGCTGAACTGACTCATACGACGTTGCCACCGCTTCTTGCGGGGGGAGAGCTATGCCATCAAAGCGAAAGAAATGGACCGCTGACAGCGTTATAGGTCCGCTCACCCACACACTCTTAATTGCTCATCGATGAGCTCCTCGCAGCTGGCGCAGGCGGTGGCTTCGTCGCGAGTATTGCGACCTGTCCTCTCGACGTTGTCAAGACCAAGCTCCAGGCGCAGCGAGCGACGCTTGGCCAAGCGGACTATCTCGGCATATCCGGTTTGTAACTCCCCGTTTTCATTTCATCATTTCGTTCTTTCGTCCTAGTGATCATTTTTCTCCTTCCGCCGGGTTGCACCAAAAAAAAAAAATAATCACAACTGATATCTTGCACGTTCGTTCCACAGGAACATTTCGCAACATCATCCGACACGATGGCTTTCGGGGACTGTACCGCGGTCTCGGGCCGACTATCCTTGGCTATCTTCCGACATGGGCAATCTACTTTCGCCGTGTACGACGGGATCAAGACTCGCTTCGGTGACCTGCCCCTGGGTGTCGATCCGCCGGTCGCAAAGTCAGAACGGCTATACCCTGCGCCGTCCGCGAAGGGCTATCAACCGACGACGCGTGAGCACGGATGGTCGCTCCACATTTTATCGGCTATGGCAGCCGGCGCCACCAGCACTATCTGTACCAATCCTCTCTGGGTCATCAAAACGCGTTTCATGGTACGTCCATAGCTCTCCGTCACCGTCTAGCCATCCCTTCACACGGCCACCTTTGATTTTGATCTCACTCCCGCCAATCCGATTATCTAGACACAATCACGTGACGAGACCCGATTTCGTCACACCCTAGACGCCGCTATCACCATCTACCGCAGCGAAGGCATTCGCGCATTTTACCGTGGGCTTTTACCCGCCCTGCTAGGCATTGCCCACGTCGCAGTGCAGTTTCCGCTCTATGAGCAGCTAAAGATTGTTGCACGTACGTGGTCGTCCACCCCGTAGAATAGCATGCGTGAAAGTGAAACCTCACTCAAACGCACCGAACAGAACGACATAGCCCCGACAGGCCTCTGTCGGCCCTTTCCATTCTCTTCTGCTCCGCAGTGGCAAAGATGACCGCCTCGGTGGCCACATACCCGCACGAGGTGGTGCGGACGCGCCTGCAGACGCGGCGCCAGCTCCTCCTCCCCTCGGGCGCGCCACGCAAGCGATCGGGCGTCATCCGCACCACCAGGAAGATCATCCACTTCGAGGGCTGGCGCGGTCTCTACAAGGGCCTCTCCGTTAACCTCATCCGGACGGTTCCCAACAGTGCCGTGACGATGCTGACGTGCGTCTGTGCCTCGTTGTCCCTGTCCCCCATGCTAACCGTCGTTCCTCGTCCGTCTCGCCGTTCCCCATCCCGCAGATACGAATTGTTAATGCGCCATCTCGCGGCGCGAGGGTCATAGCATCTACGTGGACCGCCCTTCCCCTTGTGAACGTGTACCTTGACGGACACCACGTTCTTGGATATTCACGGAAGCAATGCTAACCCCTTGCCTACAACGTCCGCAGGCTTGCATGTGCCATTTACACTCTTTATTGTGCCTTTTATCCCCCTTTGTTTCTTTCCTACGCCAATCCGATGCAGTCGTGCATGCTAACTTTATAGACCCACCTCAAGCGGAGATGCTTTCTCTCTCATGTGACTCGAGCGCATACCAGTTATCCCCAGTTATGAACCTATATCTATATCGACGTAAAAAAATTTCCCCCCTCTCAGATCGCCCCGTGGGAGAATCGCACTTGATTGCCCTTTTGCTTTTGTCCTTGTGCAATAAACGGCAGGTGATTACCGGGCCAATTGATGGGGGCGTCGAAGAAGCGAGCGCTTTACACATCGTATGGCAACGCCTCGGACATTGATCGGTAGAAATTGTGTCGTCATCATGAGTATATTTATAAATATTTCTGCGAAATACAAGCCAACAACGCAGGGGCACATCGTTCTGTCGTCGCCGGGCAGGAGCAAGGGGCGAAAGAAAAAGAGTTGGATGAACGATCCATCATATTGATGCGTAAATCATGTCGAATACAGAATGAAAAAAAAAAAAGCGAGTGGACGAATGACCAAAGGCGGGTAAAGTATAAAAATCCGCGCGGGAGGATAAGAACGAAGGAGAAGATATGTGTGGAGGAGCTCTTGGAGTTCCCCAAAAATGGAGGGTAGGGACAGGGACCAGGGAACGGGAGGTTCAACTTGACGGCGCGGTCGCACCCGCGCCGCGACGCACGGCACGGCGGGTTCCGCCCGAGAATGAAGTGAAACGAGGGCGCTTCTAGCCCGATGTGGCCATGTGCCATATGCCATGTATGAGAGATAATCCCCCCCGAGCGGCTATCAATCGGCCACAGCTTCCAACCCCCGTTTCTTCTCCCCACCCTCAAAAAAAAAAGAAAATCGTGCGGTTTGGGAACGGCTGCGATCGGAAATGTCTTCATTGGGGGAGGGGTAAGCTCGAAGGCGTGTCACGCGCAAGAGCATTTTTGGTGGAGGGAAGAGCGCGCGCACGGTGTTAACGGGGCCCTTTTTGTGGGAAGAGAAGGTGATGAAGGGGGAAGGGGAAAGGCGCCGCACGTAAAATGAGCAATGCAGGATTTAACGAAGGTGCGACGCTTGCGACCGGCGTATTGCAAGCGAGTTGGGGTATATATATATGTCCTGGAACCATGAGGGGGAGAACCTGCGTGAATGAGGAAACAAAGCGCGAGAGAGAGTGCAGAACGTGAAACGGGGCTCATGTTGCGGGGGATGTAAGCGTGGCAAACACCAAGCAAGGTGAGAAAGTAGAGTAATCGAAACTATAAGAGACTAAATATGTAGTCGTCAAAAGCAAGCCTTTGAAACGGAGGGCCGTCTAACAACTAAGATAAAGTGCTCTGCCAACTGAGTGCGAGATCGCCAAGGGAAGGTAGAACGCAGGGCGGTTGGGCAGAAAGGTGGTTAATGGCCGGGTAGTCGAAGATAGTGCACATAAACAATAACACTGATTGACGAAGAAATATAGAATATTTTGCACAAGCATACAACGTCTTTAATCCCTGAAAAAGAAAAGAAACGGGAAGCTAGCCAACAGAGGAGGGTCAGCGAGGCGCGTCCTTGCCATGATCTTCTGCGTCACTGAGCGTCTCCACCCGTACGTCACGGGAGGAGTCGACACTACGGATGTCCCGCCCTTCTTCTGCAAGTTCACGACTGAGCAGTTGGTGTTCTTTCTGTTCCTCATTTTCTGGACTGTCGCCCTCTTCGATCGTCCCACCAGCAAAGTCTGGTTTTCGTAGTGCCTTGCGAAACGCATCCGCCATGATTGCTGCATCGGCACCTGAGAATGGCGTCTCTGACGAGTGGGCATGGGAGATCATTGAGGAACCATCATTCGGCGAATACAAAGACACTGGGCGTGGAGCGACTGTCTGCTCCATCAACGGTGACTGCGGTGCACCTGCGCCTGAGATCATAGGCGAGGCAGAACCGATCGAACCACGCCGGGAGGTGCTAGCACTCTGCTGGCGCCTACGCACGAGGAGGAAAGCAAGAACACACATAGCGAGAATAGCAAAGAAACCGAGGACCACGATGACGGCAATCCCCCAGTGGGGAAAGGGGGACTGGGAATTAGATTGTAAACTCCCAGGGGATGGTGTGGCTGAGGCGGACGCAGCAGCGACCGAGGCAGAATAAGCCGATGCCGACAATGCTGCGGCAGATGACGATGAGGCGAGGGAAGATGTAACGGAGTCAGCAAGTGTTGTCTCTGCAATGGATTGGTTTATTCGCAGGCAGAAGGCATGAGCAAAGACAGCACGTACGAACTGCGCTGAACGTTGCCTGGGGAATATCTGTGCCGTCTAAGACCTTGTCCGAACGAGTTATTACCCAGTAATAAGGATATGAAATGGGAGTTCCATTGAAGTTGAGCCCTCCGTTCGGGAACCACGTGTCGTTAACCTGGCTCGCTATTGAACCTGCTCGACCAAAAGGATTGGTCTCGTTCGTGACACGTAGAACTTCAAGGCCTGAATCTGCGTGGAAGAGATAGATGTTGACTAGGTTGGTCTGGGTCAAATCAGGAAGCCGGCTATTCCCTAGAGGGCAAAAGGGAGAACCAGCCCCAGTGATAAATATAAGACAGCTAAGAGGGGGTGAGATACGCACACACGAAGCTTGCCCATTGATGCTGGGGAACAACAGTGTCGGATGTGGGAAAACATGATCTTACCGAGTTTGAGGAGAAATACTCGCATTGGTCGAGAGCGTTAGCTAAACGATGACGGGATGTTGGTCAGATCATGTTGGATGGGGAAACCAAGATGAAAGATGTGGTGGGTAATGTGCGTAAGCGCGAACAGGTGGGAAATAGTCGCGAGGAAGTGGCTGAAGGGTAGGAAGGAGGACACACCAACGCCAGTTTGGTTGTAGACCTGCTGTCTTGGATAAAGAGAGCGATGGTCTAGTGGAGAAAGGATCTTGCGTTTGCGAGATTGGGAGGGAGGTGGTGTCTGCAAGGGCCACGGAGAATTGGTCGAGGGAGATGGAAAAGACATTAGGCCGGTCGCAAGTAGGGGGAAGCTTAGAAAGAGGCTGTTGAACACAGAGAGGGGGAAACGAAACGGATCGGGGAGGAGAGAGATGGTCGATTGAGAAATGACGACGAGAGGAAGGGATGGAGTAAGGCACGAGTGTTTGGGGGCGTAACTCTGACAGCAATTTGCATTATCCAGGGGAAAGTCCAGACTGCCGATGTAGCAACCAGGGCAGTCAATGCAGGGATGGGGAAGATGAGGTGGGCAGTAGAAAAGAGTGAAGAACGAGACGAGAAAGAGAACGGAAAGGGCGCTGAAGCGTATTTAGAGCAGCAGCAACCACGAGCCGACTGTCGTTCGTTCGTTGGTCGTTCGGGCGCGGCCATAAAGCCTATAATTATCATTATTATTATATAGCGGATTCGATAAATTTTAATAAAATATAATAGTCTCTGGTCCTTTCTCACGTAATATTTTAATGTCGCTATCCGAAATGAGATATCATCAGATGGAGATGGACAGCTGACGGTGCCTAGTGTGTAGTGTGTAGTATAGGCCCCCGTCTTTACTTTGTTGCATGCACTGATTCTCGACGATGGCCGTGAGACGTCCAGAACTGAGGTCTCCTTCACCGTCTTCGAAACCGCAATCCACTTTGCCATCGGAGCGTCAAGGTGTATCATATCCTGCAGGAGCTGCCAACCATCCCCCTACACATACCTAAGCTGCCTAGGTTTGATAGTCGTAACACCTTTGGATGTACAAAGTTCCGCTTCGAGCGATGGACAACACTTGGCTATCGATTATGAAGCTCATCGACCAATTGCGTTGTTGAAGCGCTTTGAACATCTTCTTTTACGTCACGGACGTTTTTCTCACACAGGCGTGTTTTGCATCGTGTGTTGGTTCAACATCATGCCGATGGTACACTAGTAATGCGCAAAGGCTTCAAGGCTATATATGAACCCCTTCTTCTTGTACACGGGTAGAGGGCCCAGTAGCGACGGCATGCATTCAGGACACACGATACCCTTTGTCTTTACCATGTGAGTCGTGCATCCCACCCACATCTCAAAGAACAGAGACATAGTTCCGAAAGGTGGTTACAACACGTCTTTGGGTTAAACACGTTCATTTCCAGTGATTGCGACCATGTGGGCTTGTTTTATAAGAAGATTACCAAGCGAGGACGACATTCGGCTTCAGTGACTCGTACGGTTCTTTCTCATCTCATCCCTTTCTCGTGGTTCAAACTAGTGGCATCCTTTTCATCAGTGATGACATTGGTAAGATACACTTCGGCGCGATTTAGGCGCCATCATTTTCCGACTCCTTCCCGCAGATATTTAGCACCAAGTCGGATATCCCTTGCCTTCTTATCCCATGTACAAATCGACCAGGATCCATACACGTGACGTGGTTGCGATCGACGGCCCTGCTGCATGCAAAATTCTTTCCGGCCTTCAGGGTCCACAGGTAAAGATGAGCGCGTCTGACGTCAATTCGAGCATATACATGAACGATACGCCAAATCAGATCAGAAATAGGACATGGATCCAGTGGGGGTCGCGAAACTGAAGAGGAGCACAGGCGGCTGGGCAGAAACACGGGATGTCGACGTCAGCCGCCAGTACTTGGGCTTCTTCCTTGATGACGACGACGAGCTTGCACAAATTGGAGGTTAGTTTTGCTGTAGGGTGATAGACTTCACTGGTGGTTTGTATTAGGTTTACCGCGCAGGTAGTCTCAAAGCACAATGTGCTTCAAGAGTTTATGGATGCCTTCCAAAGCCACGTCTCTTCTACCTCACTGGTGACAGGATCTGACGACGCATACTTGCTTGCAGCGCAGGAAAATGATCACCCACTATGTTGTCAAAGCATATGGACCCGAATAGACAAATGATGCCAACCCTAGGGAAATGAATGCCGCATAGTATCGTGTTGTGGAATTTTGAGAACGCGCCTGGATGTGCTCTGGATTGCTCGCGTCGGCCAGTACGCACTGAACGAGACTTTTTGGTCACAAAGTCAGCCCGCGCTTAGCGTCTGAGAACAACCGCAGACATCTCGACGAGTGCATTGCAAAGCAGGATCCACGTATTATGACTCAACTTCAACAGATATCTATTCTTGACATGATGCATAAAACACAACAGATGTCTCGCTTTGGGCAGGTGGTGGTTACTGGGACATGGCCAACGAATCCCCTTCCACAAGGGATGGCGTCCACGCAAAAAGTCCTGGCCCGGGGGCACACCAACCATCCAAAGCAGAAAGGGCGGCTGTACCCCAGTCAAAGGTATCGGGATCTTCGTCGGGCGGACAGTCAACAAAAACCATGAGACTCTCATCCCGTCCCTTAACGAAGCCAGTGTCCACGGCGCCTTTGATCAATCTGCGCAGTGGATCAAAGAAACCTAGTACGTTAACGAGGACGACGGCTATGTCAGATGTCAGCTTCGCCATGGACAGAATACGGTATAAATCATCATACGTTTGGTGTGAATCCCAAGTTGGGTCCAGGTGGTGACCTCCATGATCTGTGTGGCTTATGATCTGAGTGGCAATTTCGCACGCGGGATGGGAGAGGCGTTGTCTGACCTCTGCGAACGTGCCGTATCCGCCAGGAAGACCGATGAATCCACGGACTCGTCTGGCCATCGCCACTTTGCGCTCGTGGATGGTATCCACAACGATCTGTCCCACCAGCCGAAACAAATTGACGATCGATCGATGACGAAGGTGGAACAGACGTACAGATTCAACCTAAACTACCAAGATCATTGATGTCAGGAGGTCAGAACGTGACTCGCTTGTTAGTACCCTGAATTACGGCCCTGCAGATAAGGTCCATCAACTCGCCTTTTCGCGGCCCTTTTCAGCCAAATATCTCTCCGGATTGGGGCAGTCTCCCTCGCCGCCCGCCCGCACCATGGCGGAGGGAATTACGGCGGTGACAGATCCGCCGTTCTGTAACACGGTGCGTGATATGATGCCCATCATCCCTCTGGAGCCACCGCCATACACGAGGGGTGAAGCCTGTTTGGCGAGGGCGTGCCCAAGAGCTGGAAAGCAAAAAGGATATGTCAATGTCGCAGAGAAGCGTCGTCGAGAAAAGGGGGCTGAGCTGACAGGTAGCCGCGTGCTGGAAAGTGGACTCGGTTCCAAGATTGGCACCGCAGAAGACGGCCACGGCATGAGGAAGTTGGTCGGATACTGGGGTGAAGTAATATGAACCCATTTCTTAGCGTCTTCAAGAGAGAGATAACACCTTGACGAGCCGCCAGCGGTGAGTGGAAAACCGGTAAATTTGAAACAGAGAGACAGAGAGCTCACTAGGCCCCGGAGTTGCTCAAACGAATCCCTTTCCTCATCACAACCATCAGCAAAGCAAGCTGTCACTAGCTCAATAATTTCTAGTAAGAATCTAGTTTTGCATTAAGCGAGCCATCCCTGGCCCTTTCGGTTCAGCGCCTCCTCCCAGGCCTCCTCAGGATCTTTTTCAAATTTCCGAACTGCGACCACGACACCATCTCCCAACCTCGCGCATCTTGCCTCGTCACGTGCGTACATGTGAACACACCCTGGATCTCCCCATTTAAACCATGCCTTTTCCGCTCGTGCGACTTGTGTATCCACACGAAGCAACCAGATGGTCGTGTATGAACCAAAGTAGAGCGCCGACGTCTGGGGTACGCGCCAACCGGCGGAGAGATGGATGAACCCGTCTTGCTCGTCCAACGGGTAAGGGGGAGGTTGTGTGGGAGCGGGTCTGGGGGCTCGTTGCTCAGGATTTTGTACACAAAGGGCGGGAAGGGGAGATCAACGTTGGTGGTCATGGGTCAAGTTCGATAGTTCGATTGACCGTCCGGCCCGTTGCTGGTCGCTCCGTACGGTCTACGCGGTGAGGATGATGGCGGTCATCCCACCACCGAGAGAGTACACCATCCTTCTCACTCACCTTCACAGGCCGTCGTCCTCTCTTCCTCTTTCCACCCATCAGTCTCTCATCTCCCATTTTCTCGCCCAGACTCTGACACCCACCCCACTCACTGCAACCGTCATCTCCTCCCCCCTCTTCCGACCCTTTTCTCATGCCAAACTCGTCACCCTTGTCACCGCTTTCAGACATGCCGTACACCTCAGGCTCAAGGCGATCGAAAATGAAGAGACGACATTGTTTACCAGAGGTATACGGCCCAGGATGACCGAGTGGGTCCATGGCATAGTCAAGGGCTTCAAAGGTGGTCAAGCCGTCATTCGGTTTGTCTGCGCAGGAGGAATACTCTTCGGTTCTGAGGATTTGAAATCAAAGTTGGGTGCTGATCCTGGAACCGGGAGCGTAAGAGCAAAAACAGAGGACGAGCTCATTATTGCCCTGACTGAGATCCTGGACCTTTACGGTGCACCTAAAGACAGCACCTGGGAGAAGGAGTTTCAGCCAGAGACGGAGCGGGGAGAACGTGAGTCAGCCACGCTCGCTCTTGTGCATTCCGCATTAACAACAGTCAGTCGGCGCTCTCTCTCTCGCGTTGTTGTTTGCTGCCCAATTCTTGCCACATGTGTTCTCGGAACGCATCAAGGTCCTGCCGCTCTTCGTACGTGTTCTCATACTTGCGCACATTTTTGGCGGCTGAGTTGCCCTTGTAGACACTCTCCTCTCACTTGATGACTACCATCGAATCTACGTTCTCCTCTGGCACTTTCCTGGCCACGCTCCCCTCATCTTGTTCGACCACGCCAAGTGGACAGCTTTCGTTGACAACACCTGCCGGACCAAAGCAGCCCTCTTTCCCGTATGACGGTCCGGGACCATGGAGTCGATCTGCTCCTCTCTCTACCGCGCTCAGAGCCGTGATTGATTCTCCGCTATTTTCTGCCGTCGCATCAGTTGCCAGCATAAGTGCCAAGATTCTCTCCTTGCTGACGGAATGTTCCCCGCTGGATGGTTGGAACACTCTTGAAGCAGTCGCCACACGACTTGAGCAGATCGCTAGCAACGTCGAGAGTCATTGGGCACAAAGTGCTCTGGCTCGCATCGAAAACGAGGATGACATTGGTATGCCTCAATTCCATAGAATCGTTCACGCTTCACGTAGGAATATCCAGAATCGGAGTCCCACCAAGTTGCGGAGAATATCTGGATTGTCCTCAAGACACTTCTTTTCACGACCATTATGCTCTCCCAGTCCATCGTCTCCACCGTCACATACTCCCATCCTGCGTCCTCTCCTGTGGCCTCCCTAGACCCCAAGAACAAGAAGTTCGCGCATCTGCCTACCCACTCGTCGCTGTCTCTATCGACGCTTCGCACGCTCTCCCGACTGTCGTTCGTGATCACCAAGTTTGGTGGGGTTACATCGACGAGCAGCGATGGCTTTGCGGAGTTGAAGCGGGTGTTTTACTCGGCGCTGGACGTCTTAAGTGCTGATGTGGAGGCCAGTGAGAGATTTGTCAAGGCTTTAAATCCGCTTGGTTGGTCCATGTGCATGTTACCCCGCAAACAGTTCGTTGACTTGTCCGTTGAAGTTGCGACGAGTTCTAGCTCCGGCGAATATCTTACCGATCCTCTCACACGCTCTCGTCAAGCGTTCAACCTCGCGTGCGTCGAACAACTCGTTCCACTCCTCAGCTTGAACACAATCGAACACACCGTTTTTCCTTTGTGTCTTCCGTACGCACGAGTTGATCACTCCACTTCTCTGTTCTGACCGATTTGCCTTCATCAAGACATTTAAATGACGTCTCACACCGGGAAACGTATGAGTCTGCCCATTCGGTCATCCTTGCAATATTTGCCCACCAGGGTTCTACTATGACGGCTGAGATTCACCGTACAGGTGTTCCAGAGCCAACGTTCGTAGAGAAAATTGTGCCGTTCTACGCACGCTGTCTTCTTGAGGTGTGTCTCATGTGCGTATTTTCTCTTGTGGCGGCTGAGAGAAATGCAACATACATAGAACTCGGCGGATGGAAAACTTACCACAGCACAGCTACGCCTCGCATATAGTGCACTTACGAGCAGCGCGAGTGGGAATAGTCTTGCGATGGGCCAGTTCTGCTTGTTGTCTCTCCTCTCCACGTTGGCTGGCGCTTCCGCCCCACGCGATGCGCAGCGGCGACACCGCCTACGCCTGGTTCTCGTCTCGACACTGTCTGCACTACCCCTTATAGTGTTACCGGAAGCCCTCAATGCGATGTCATCCGCAATCCGAGATTCAAATGCCAATGAGCGTGGGGAGTTAGCGAGGGAGGTGTTCAAGGAGATCATGGAGAATGTGGGAGATCAGGAGAAGGAGTACTGTTTGCGATGGTGGGAGGAACGGTGCAACGCGTTGGCAGAAAGTTCCGAGGTGGAGGATGGGAAAGCGTCATTGGCTCGATTATAGTAGGCCGAGGACGCGTCACCGACACATACGCGTTCCCGTGTACAGCATCGCGCATATAACCTCTCATTCACCCACCTTCATCGACCCTCTCCACTACCAACATGCCCTCTCCCGTAAAGCTATACGTATATGATCTTAGCAATGGCATGGTTAGAGCCATGTCAATGCAGCTCGTTGGGAGGCAGATCGATGGAATATGGTAACCGTTACTCGCCAATCTCATGCTGACCACCGTCGTCCAACGCATTGCTACTAGGCATACGTCCGTCGTTGTCTTCAACAAGGAAATATTTTATGGTCAGGGTATACATATCACACCTCCCGGACGTTCGTTTGTGTGTTTGTTCGTGCCGTGATCGCGGTCTTCAATGAGGCTAACTTACGCCCAGCATGGCCAACCATTGCAAGTCCTAGATATAGGAGAGACAGCTCTCGATGAGCAGATTTTCGAAGAGTATATTGCGGAGATGAGGGAACACTATACCGCGGATAAGGTACGCATCCCGTCCAGAGTCACGGCCGATGCTAACCCTCCCATTGCAGTATCACCTCTTGGGTAATGACGATCGCTAGACACATGCATTATAGATAGTATCTCATTGATGCCCATAGACTTCAACTGCAACTCTTTCACGGACGACTGCATCGGGTTTCTCACAGGAGGGTCTATCCCGTCATGGATCAAAGGCGCGCTTACTTGGCCCTCCTCCCCGTCCTCCCGCTAATAGAAAATCAACCAACCAGACTTGCCCTCAGATTTCCTCTCCACACCGTTCGGCGCCGCATTACGCCCTACCATAGACTCCATGTTCGGTCGCTCGACGGTGGCCCCGACGACTGCGACGCTAGCCCGGCAACAACCACCAGCGGGGTCTCGGACGACGACAACCGCCTCGTCTTCTTCCTCCGTCCTGCAAACCATCTCCGATCGCGCGACGGGCGCACCACACGCAGCGCCAGCGGCCGACTCGGGCTACAGCACGCCTTCGACGGCGACACAGAGCCCCCTTCGGGGTCCGATCCACGCGTCGACCAACCCGGCGTCGTTCCGCAGCCTGCTCGCCTCGCACCGCGCCGTCGTCGCCATGTTCACGTCCGCGACGTGCGGGCCGTGCCGGATGATCGAGCCCGTTTTCGAGGAGATCGCGCGGGAGAAGGGCCGTCGTCGCGGGAGCGTCGAGAGCCAGGGACAGGGCCAGGGCGAGGTCGCGTTTGTCAAGGTCGATCTGGGCGTGGGTATGGGCTCGGCGGTTGCGCGCGAGTATAACGTCACCGCGACGCCGACGTTTGGATTTTTCTTGGATGGGAAGAGGGTTCGTCTGGCTTTTCTTCCTTGTTCCTAGTCTGGTCAAACGTGCCCCCGCACAGATTCATGAACTGAAGGGCATAAATGCGCCAGAACTCCGCACTCAGGTCGATCTCCTCTTGTACCAGGCATTCCCTCGTAAGTTGACACTTTTCTCTACGATCAACTATCTATCAACTTTCCCAGCCCACCCGCACGCGTCGTTGGATCTCCCATCTGTGTTCGCTGTCTCGACAGAACCTATCTTGTTCGCTCAGGTGCCAGCGCTTGACACCGTGCACGAAAAGCTGCTGTCCTTCTTAGATGGCACACCCTCTCTGCCAAATTCGAGCAAGATCAAGAACGACCTAGCTCAGAACATATTTCCCTGGCTCAAACAGCGCTTTGTTCAGAAATCGAGAGCTTCACCTGGCCCCGAAATCGTCGCTTCGTTCGGACAGACAATAGCCGCACTGGTGGCATGTCTGCCAGCGGCTTCCATGTTCCCGCTCCTGGACGTCTGGCGTCTAGCCATCCTCGAACCGGCGATCGCACAAGTCACGTTGGCGTCGCTCGTCAGTGTGCTAACATCAACCAGTGAATCCTTGTCGTCGTCGCCGCGGGCGACACTCCTTACGCTGCTGCGACTAGCAACGAACGCCCTCGGCTCGTCGATTTCCAGACCACTCCTGGCTACCGACGCTCAGGCTAGGGCAGCTCTTGCGAGTGTGCTCGTACAGACGCTGCTTCACTCGGATCGACTCGTCCGGGTGGCGGCCGCGAGCCTCGCGTTCAACGTCGGTGCTTGGGTGCAGAAGGGCCGAGTCGCGAGAGTCAAAGGGGAAGATGCGGTCGATGGCATTCACGAAAGTGAGGAAGACGCAGAGTGGGAGGTGGAACTGGTGAGCGCCGTTACGGAGGCCCTCGGCAACGAGGAAGAGAGCGAGGATGCTGGTGAGTTGATCTACCTACAACGGGATCGCGGAGAAAGATGCACTGACAAAAACAACGCTCCAGTGCACCGGCTGACGGCCACGTTGGCATTTTTGATCCGGCTATCACCTTTCTATCAAGACCAATTGGTCCCGTTGCTGAGCGTTCTGCAGGCAGGCGAGACGTTAAAAGGCAAGTTGGCGGAAGGCGGAAAGCTCACAGTGCGCAAGAAGGAGATCAGGACGTTGGTTGGGGAAGTGGCGGAGAGGTTGTGCAGTACATGATGGGAATGGGCATGACTCTCTCCGATCGTCCGTAATGTATTGTAATATTATTAAACCCTTTTCTTTTCCCTGCCAGAATATCTGTTTTCCCAGCCAGGATATCCGAATCTGATTTCTTGCATACTTAGTTCAATGCAAACGACCAGTTCCAAGAAAACCGACCGACCCATGGTGTGGTTGCGTAATGTCACCCCAACTATTCTCCTCCTTGGTCCCCATCATTGCATCTTTGTACTTTTGGAACAAACTTTTTTCGGGTCCCAGTGAATAGCCAGAAGCGCGCAACCCGTCGCGAAGTTCACTCTTAGTTCTGCATGGTAAAATCGATCAACATCAGGGATACAACAGAGCTGGAAGAGGTATGCGTACATCGGCCGCTTTGCGAGGCAAAAGACGAGGTAGACAATGTAAAAAAAATGTAAGGTCCGCATTTAGGAAGGTTTCGTGGAACCACGATGAAATGTCGTGCAAGCCGTCGAGGAATGAACAAGACGGTGGCGTAAAGAAGTCACGGTTGTCTCTGTAACCAGCAGGGAGAACGTTGAAGCCGCAAGCGTTGGCGTCGGCTCTATATACTCCTTGCTCAGTCCCCTGTCCACTCGTGATGGGCCACTAGCGATGAGAATTCCCATCAAGATTTGCAGAGTGGCATTGAAACATACTTGAACTCGCATTACGATCGATTTGATACCCCTCCTATCATGAAATTGCATCGGCCTCTGAGAGGCAGAGCGAAACGTTTTTGTTATGACGCAAAAGCAAAGCTACGAATGCAGTATAGAGTTTTTTTTTCAGATACTCCTCGGTATAGAGATCACACTGCGATGCGCTCTCACGTCCTCAAATCAGGTCAGGTTCAGCCAGGGTTGAATCAGGCTTTACTCTAATCCATCGAATTAGCCACCAATATCTTCACGACTCGTACACAACGATCACCTCGGACCGTTCCTTACACCGTGTCATGATGTAGCTCGTGACGCTGACGCTCGATCGCTCTAAGCGTGGGGCCGACGCTGACACAAGGGCGCTCACGATTGTGCTCGTACAAAAGCTCCTCTAAGGATGCGCCGTGGCTGCAAGCGTTGAACGTCGGTGTTTGGGTTACAGAAGTTCGAGGGTCGAGGGGATTTACGTAGGCCGCGGGGAGTAAAAGTGGAACCAGTGAGCCTTTACTGCAGAAGCGTTCGTTCGGCAGTGAGAGGCGAGGAGGCCCCGGTGATTGAGCGCTATTGAGCAACGCACCCACCCGAGATGGAGGACCCGTGATTGGGAAGAACAGGGGCACCGCCAAGTCGCTGACTGGGGCCCGCTTAGCTTAGTGACGCCGTCGGACGGCGATAATGGGGTTTCTTGATCCGGCTAACGCGTTCATCAGGATCAGTTGGCACCACTGAGCACGTTGCGAGCGGCACGAAGATGCAAATTTGGAGGGTGCGGGAGGGGACGGGGATGGTATGAGGGAGACACAATGTCGGTGCCGAAGCCGGGGGAATATCATGTGTTTTCGGGTACTTTTTTCCCTCCTTTTTTTTTAATGCTAAAACGTTATAAAAGACAGCTCTTACAAGGATCGAAGATGATCGTATTTCCAACGAGTCCCGTCGACGTGTCAGGCGCTGACGGTGGTCACAGTTGAGTGAGTCCGCTCATCGTTTTGGTCACGTTGGACGTTAATAACCTCTCGTCTGCCTCTCCCATCTTAGAAATCTTTCTCATGTTAAGCTCGCGGGCTAGACTATATCATATCTCTCGACTTTATGTATGCTTGTCTGCCTTTTGTTCTACAAAACGAATGCAGCTGACTTCCCCGAAACAGCATACATCAATGATTGCCCATCCACGGCCATTACGCTCTGCACGTAGCTCTAGCAGCCCCCCAGAGGGCTACAAAGTCGACCCAAAGCAAGGCACGATGCTCCAATACCAAGCCTCGCTTCCGCACCTCCCCGTCCCGCCGCTCTCCTCCACCCTCGCCAAGTACCTCGAAACGATCCGTCCGCACCTGACGCCCGCCGAGTACGCGCGCAGCGAATCCGCCGTGCGCGCGTTCGGCGCGTCCCCCTACGCCGCAGAGCTGCAGAGGCGGCTCGAGGAGCGCGCTTCTGGGACGGTCAATTGGCTCGCAGACTGGTGGAATGAGACGGCGTACATGTCTTACCGTGACCCGGTCGTCGTCAACGTGAGCTATTTTTATGTGCATGTGGCGGACCCGGCGATACGAGACGCGCCAAGACGCGCTGCGACGCTGCTGAAGGCAATGCTCCCCTTTCGGGCGCTCGTGGAGAGGTGAGTATCTTACCCTGTCGTGCAGTCCCTGTGTAACTGATGTCGTGTCACCGTCATTGCAGTGCTCAGCTGGAACCTGAGAAGGTCCGTGGCGCCCCGCTTTGTATGGACTCTTACAAATCGCTGTGAGTGCATATGTGGACGTGCGAAATGTTTGGAGACGTGATGCTCATCTATCTCTCCGGCCTAGATTCCATGCCAGTCGATATCCCGCTATCCCTAAGGATACCGCCCAGAAATTCGATCCAGCAACCCACAATCACGTCATATTCATTCGAAACAACAGATTTTTCGAGGTTCCGCTCGCACATGCTGACGGGACTGAACTGAGCGCCGCGGACTTGGAAACGTACGCGCCTACTTTACTCGTTGCGGAATGCAGGCTGAAGAGAGTCGACGACACGCTAGTTCCGTCGCCGAAGTCATTCGTCAGGCAGATACGCACAAGGGCATCCCATTCGGCGCCCTCACAAGCGAGAACAGAGATACTTGGACACATGTGTGTATCCTTATCGAGTTGACCTCATCCCGAAATGATATCGAGATCGCCGCAGGGACGCCAACGACTAATTGAGGCATCGCCTGCCAATGAGGCAGCGTTGAAACGCATCGAGTCCGCGATGATTGTTGTTGCGCTTGACAACTCCAAGCCTACCAGCCGCGACGACCTGTCTTGGGGAGCTTGGGTCGGTGATGGCCGTAACCGATGGTACGACAAGCACCAACGTATGTGCCTTTCATGCGAACTTGTGGCGGCGTTTCACTTACCTTTGCCTCCGCCGCAGTCATTGTCTGGGATAACGGCCGCTCTGGATTCCTTGGAGAGCACTCCTGCATGGATGGCACTCCAACTCTACGCATGAATGAATTCGTACTTGGGTCCCTCGAGGCGAAGAAGATCGACCTTGGACATCCATCACCGAATACCAAGCTCAAGCCTCCCAAAGAAATCATCCTCACGCCCAACGATGCCGTCCTTGCAGATATCCAGGAGGCAGAAAAGAACTTTGACAAGCTGGTCGGAGCCCATGACCTTCACGTCCTGCATTACGATGGCTATGGCAAGGATTTCATCAAGCGGTTCAAAACCTCGCCCGATGCGTGGGCACAACTGGTCAAGCAGCTCGCGTTCCACAAGCTCAAAGGACGGCCAGGTGTGACATACGAGAGCGCGCAGACGCGGAAGTTCCAACGCGGCCGAACGGAAGTGATCCGTGCTGCAAGCTCACAGAGCAAAGCTTGGGTGGACGCGATGGTAGACCCCAAGGCCACGGTGCGTGTAGTTCTTGTTGCGATACTTTACTTTCTTTGAAAAACGGGTTGCCTGGTCGCGATCAGGATGCACAACGCGCGGCCCTCTTCCGCACTGCTGTTGCGCGCCATGCGCAATATGCCGCGTGGGCCGCGGACGGTCAAGGAGTCGACAGACATCTATTTGGGCTGAGGAAGATGATGAGAGAGGGCGAGGCGATGCCTGAAATTTATCAGGATTTGGCATACTCACGTACAAGTCATTGGGAACTGTCCACGTCACAGCTGTCATCGAAGTACCTCGACGGATGGGGATATGGGGAAGGTGTGTACCATGTTTCATTCTGATGCCCCTCATCGCTTACTTACTACCGCTTTCATGAACAGTTGTGCCGGATGGCTACGGCTTATCTTACTCGATCGGTGATGACCACATTCGCTGGACAATCACGAGCCTCAAGCTTGGGACGGACAAATTCAAGGCTTGCCTTGCTGAGGCCGCGAGGGAAACACAACAGATGATGGAACGGGCGAGAACGGTGGAAGACATTAAAACAAAGTTATAGCACTAATTAGTAGCTTGTGGTCGTTCTCGGGTGAGACCGGCCATGGATACATGACGAAGATACTCGGACGAACAGCGCCGATTTTGATGTGGAAGATCCGAGCGAATTGACTCATCTCGAGGATGCACAGCCGATGAGCGCTATATGAGGCCACATAAATATTAGGAGCTCGGAAAAAGCGCGTAAGCTTATACTAATATGTCGCTTACTTCGACCACAATCGCATTCAGACGTTCCCCTCGGGTGTTCACCCCGTTTTTGATGGCGGTGGGACGCCGTCGGATCACGACTGGCCACCCCATCGACGATCTCCCTTCAAAAGAAACCAGAGAACCTCTCCACAAGGGCGCGGAAGGTCCTCATATCAGTCCGTTTTCTTCCTCGTCAACGCGGGCACGTGATAATGGTGATGCAGGGGATCTCTTGCCTTCTCCTACCGCGCCGACACAGAACGTCAACGGGGACTGGGTGCTCTTTCACCCCGTCTACACCCCGGATGAGTTGAAGGCAGTCGAGGTGAGTTGGTAACTGAGAGGTCCGGGTATGCTGTCGTAATCACAGGTCACGGACATAGGTCCTACACAGAACTCCACAGACATTCGCCGACAAGTTTGCGTACTGGTTGGTCAAACTGTCCCGGTAAGCGGAATGCGAGACACGTCTGTGTGCCCCTGTTTACTCTTTACCACGTTAGGTGGGGATTTGACGTCGTCTCGGGGTACAAGCACAAGACGATTCCGGCCGGGTCGAACATGTCCCTCGAGGAGCTTCGCAAAGGAAAGTATGTGTTGGACGAGAAGCAGTGGTTGACTGTATGTTTTTTTTTTCATAATCCTTCTTTCCACGGGGCCCAATCATCCTTTTGTAGCGAATTTTATTCCTCGAGTCCATCGCGGGCGTCCCTGGCATGGTTGGTGCCACGCTTCGCCATCTCAGGAGTCTCCGTCTCATGGTGTGTCCCGTTCCTGCCGACCCTCTTTTTACTTAGTCCCTTCGCATTTTCAACGTGGAACACTTCGGTTAGCGTCGCGATTCAGGCTGGATTCACACTCTTCTCGAGGAGGCCGAGAACGAGCGCA